>JASGXE010007070.1:0-28128 GCA_030068105.1 Sinentomon sp. SZTP_YWyxl | reverse complement strand
CACCACACCACAACATACCCTTCACAATCTCAAATGAAAACATACAAAAAAGAGAATAAAAGTGAGACAAAAGGTGAAAGAAAAGGAAGGTAGGGAAATGTTGAAACGAAGAAACAAAGTCAACATGAAATTAGATAGAAGAAAAAGAAATAGGTAGGTAAATCATGAAATAATGATCGCATGATACGATGATGAGTTGGTAAGTACCTACGCCTCACTTCCCCTTTCCGATGCACTACAATGGGGGAATGGTTCGCCTTGTGTCAGTCACGCGGCGAGAGCGCTGTCCGGCATATGCTCGGTTAGCTAGCGCAGGGAGTCACGGAAGCACCAGCGGCATTCGCCAGCAGTACGCACACTCCCTCTTCCCAGCTGCGTGAAGGAGGGTTGCACTGACCACGCAGTGGGGGGCCGCCATCATGGGCCGCCGACTCCGGGCAGGTTTCCGGCTTAGGTCTGGGCATGGGTCCCGGACCCGTTCCCAGACCTCAATTCTATCAACCCCACGCAATACACCGGATCGGATCTGTTTGGCACAGGTACCACCTGTCTGGCACAAGAGCACTTTGAAAATCATGTAAAGGCATGTTCGGTAGGTAGGTCAGGTAACATCAAGAATGCTGGAGAAAATAATCCGATCAGGAAATTCAAGAAATCAGATATGAATCCACTGTGTTTTGTGAAAGGCGATTCCAGTCTACAATTGTTCTGGGAATGAATGAATACTTAAAGATGTTCTTGGA
The DNA here is from genome assembly GCA_030068105.1 of Sinentomon sp. SZTP_YWyxl. NCBI lineage: Eukaryota > Metazoa > Arthropoda > Protura > Sinentomata > Sinentomidae > Sinentomon > Sinentomon sp. SZTP_YWyxl. Next base: position 27,385 of record JASGXE010007070.1, on the reverse strand, counting down.
AGGCTGATAAACACGGATCTTGGAAGTATGGTCATGGCGACCAAAGTAATCGGGAACAGCAAGGGTTTCAGACAGACATGACCAGCCACCATTATGAGTAAAAATCTTACTTAGAGCCGACAATCTGAACTGGGAACGCCGATCGGAGAGAGAAGGCCAATTCATAGAAGAAAGCATCGAAGTAACACTTGAATGACGAGAAAAATCATTCTTTACGAAACGAGCTGCCCTGCGTTGAATTTTTTCAAGCTCATCAATGAGGGAGATTTGGAACGGATCCCAGATAATGCAGGCATATTCAAGAAGTGGACGGACAAGTGAAATATAAAGGTTTCCCTTGTTGAAGGTGAGCAGGATTTGAAAAGACGCCGAATTTTTAGAAGAGCAAAATTGGCATTGCGCGCAATCGTGGTAATGTGTAATTTCCAGGACAGATCAGATGAAAGTGTCACACCAAGGTATTTGCAGGACGATGAGGATGTTAAGGTTGTACCTGAAGAAGGAAGGGTGTAAGATGACCCATAAGGATGCAATTTAGTTGAGAATCTGACGTGAACACATTTTGATGCATTGAGGGCGAGGCCCCAATGCTGGCTCCACGAGTCAAGGGAAGCAAGATCAAATTGTAGCATGTCTACATCAGAAACCGATTGAATGATCCTGTAGAGGACACAATCGTCAGCGAAGAGCATGATTTTTGAAGAAGACATGACTTCAGGAAGATCATTGATGAAAATGAGAAATAGAAGAGGGCCCAAGACGCTGCCTTGAGGAACACCTGACGTCACAGGAAAAGATGAAGAATTTGTGCCAGAAACAGAAACAGACTGTGTCCGGTTACTTAGGAAACTGTTGATCCAAGAGACAATTGTGATAGGCAGGCCCAGATGATGCAATTTAAACATTAGAGCTTTGTGTGGAACAACATCGAAGGCAGTTTTAAAGTCCAGAAAAAGTGCATCGACATCAGCACCCTTGTCAATAGAAGACGCAACTTCATGAGTGAACTTTGGCGAGGGCAAGCTCACAAGACCAGCCAGGACGAAAACCAAACTGAAAAGGGGAGATGGAATCAGTGGAATGAAGAAACTGTCTAATGTAGTCAGAGATCAGCTTCTCCATCAGCTTACACACACAAGAAGTCAAACTGATAGGCCGGTAATTAGCTGGCAGTGAAGGATCACCCTTTTTGAAAAGAGGTGTAATTCTCCCTGACTTTCCAGGCATCGGGTAGCTCACTACAGGAAAAGGACTTGTTGAAGAGAAGATACAGATAAGCAGAAAATTCGTGTGGGAAGGATTTCAGAAGAGACCCAGGAATTCCATCAGGGCCAAAGAGGAAGATTTAGATTTCCTGATGGCCGAGCAATTGAAGAAAAGGTTATTGAGAAATCAAGACGCACCTCAGAAGCTTTGGATGCTGCTGGTATGGATGAAGCTTGGAAAGTGGAAGCAAATATGAAGACGAAAAACTGTTGAGCAAGTGCTTCAGCCTTTTCAGATGGTTGTAACGGCCAAGCCATCATAGAATTTCAGAGATGGGACACAGACTGAACCACGGTACCTATTATTTACCTGTTTCCAAGCATGTTGCAAGGAACTGCGGTTTTGAGTTGATGATACCTGGCCTGAGAGATAGACGAGACAGGAGATGATTTTCATGGTCCAATTTGCTGCTATGAGGTCAGAACAGAGACGATCATAGGTTCTGGCATGAAGATCAGAATAATGACGAAATTTGTAGTATTGTTTGCATTGGCGAGACAGAGAGCGAATATGCGGCGGGTATTTAAAAGACATGGATCCGATTTGGGGCCCTTTTGATGCGAGCAGGCACAAATTGACTGATGCCATGTTGAATAATAGACTCAAAATCACACCAAAGCGTGTTTATGGATGAGCACAGATAACTCTCTCGAAAAGAGGGAAAAGAACCCAGTAAGAAGTCAGAAAAGCCAACACTGTTGATTCGTGAGAAGTCTCTGATCAAAACAGAGCTGCTTGATTTTTGTTGCATTTTGTTGCATTGGAGCTGCTGGCATGCAACATCCCGTTTGTGCCTTTGTGGGTTGGGTTGTGGAAGGATAAAACGTTTCTCCCTCCCACCCTACACGGTTGTGGGGGTGGGAGGGAGAAACAGAGGGAAAGATAGGACAGGGGGATGGAGAAAGGTCTGAGGGAAGGAGAGGGGAGAGAATGAGGGATGGAAAGGGGTGGGATGGAGAAGAAGAGGGAAAACAGAGAAAGATACAGGGGGAGGGAGAGGGTCATAATGAGTGTGAGGTGGAGGGAGAATTGGGCATTTCTTTTTTTTCATTTAACCTGGATCGATTTCATCGTCCAACCCATGATATCGAGCAGCAATGCTCTTCTCTTCCATCGAGAGTGTGAAAAATCCTTCACTCAATAATCTGGGCACCGTTACAAAGTTTCTGTAAGCTGTTTTGCTAAAAAGGCTGCCATATGAGAACCAGATGACTCAGGGGGCTGAAAGTTTGCATGTACACAATAAAAGTGACCCATCACATGTGTACCAAAAATTAGATCAATCGGTTGAGAATAAAATTGTCGATTTTGGAATTTTGGGTGGGCCCCCCCATAAATTTTTGGGCCACCATGTCTAGCATGAACAACGACCCCGTAATCTTAATCAACACAGGGTGCCCAGAACTTATTAGAATTTATTTTCCCTGTCAAAATAACAATGCTTTACATTGAAATGCTTGACATGCTTGCTTGAATGCTTGACATGACATGCTTGACATTGAAAACAGGGTCAAAAATTGATGAAAGTTCAAGTGACAGAGTCAGAATTTCAAAATTTTGACTCCCAATAGGTGTTCTGGAAGTAAAAACATGATCGCGATAAATAAGCATCAGGTTATTTTGATAATTATTGTCAAACATGGTTAAGGCAAAAGAAATCAAAAATTCCGACTGTCCTTGAAAGAGCACATTTTTTTCAATGTGGGTACCAAATTTCACCTTTCTAGCCCTAAAAACAACGGAAACGTGCTATTCGAGGGTCTTTTTTGGACCGGACATCAGGGTGCGAGAAGGGTGGATTTTCGAATGGTCAATTTTTGGGGGAAATGGTGAGGGTGCAGTGGTCGAATTTGCATTGCTTGTTTGGTCTTGTGAAGCCGTTTCTCAATGGATTTTTCTCATTTTTGGACCAAGGTGTTCAGAGAACATCGCAGTGTCAGGGGGAACAGCATTTGAAAACATGAGAAGTTTTCTTTTTTCACCTTTTCATGGTGGGCCCCCCTTGCCCACTAAATGGTGAAAAAATTAAGATTTCTCATTTTGTCATACCTATGCTTTCCCTCCTGATTTGATGTTTTCTGAGCATTTTGGTCCGGGAGTGGGTGAAGTCTGTTGAGAGGTGGCTTCACGGGAGCAAATTTCAGCATGCGATGCAAATTCGCACACTGCTTTTTCACCATTTCCCTAGAAAAGAATACTGTTCGAGAACCCCATTTTTCTCGCATTTTGATTTCTGGTGCAGGAACAGACTCTCGAATACCATGTTTCTGTCATTTCAAGGGCTAGAAAGGTGAAAATTGTCAAGTTTATGTAAAAGAAAAGTGTGCTGAGTTGCCTGACAGAGCCGGATTTCTCATTTTTTTTTTCACCCCTTTATTATCAAATAAATAGCATCTCATTGAACAATGGTTGTTTTTTTACCGCGAGTCTTTTTACAGAAAAAAACATGACCTTAGACTGAAAATTTTAAAATTTGGGCTCGTGTCAGTCACTTTTTGAGCATTTTTTGGTCTAGAAACACATACTTATCACTGTTGCAAAATTGGTTCGTTGCAAAATTGGTTCTGGCCTTTCAGAAAGACTATCGCTAAGATCATACTAATGTTTTATTTTATTTGTTGGATATCTCGGGAACCAGGAGAGGCACGGCATTGAAATTTTGCACAGACATTCCTTTCAAGAGGCTGATTATGCCCTCCAAATTTCAGCAAAATCAGTTTACAAACACCGAAGGGTAACAGTTCGGAATACCTGCCGACATTGAACTGAACGAGTTATCACCATTGCTCTCTGATATACTTAAAGCTAACCAAACCTAACCTAACCTGTCCTAACTGTGTGAAAACTCGTTCAGATTAACGTTTTTCAGATTTCTGCAGGTATTCCGAACTGCAACCCACCGAAGTTGGATCGTGTCCAGTCCAGCCAGTTGTTCATGCTGGACATGGTGGCCCATAAATTTAAAGTGGACCAGCATTCATGTCTCCCAGTCTCTTGTTCATTCCAGTCATGGTGCCAGTCCACGATACGTTGTTCTCGTTATCCATTGTAAAGTAGCTTGAAAGTTTCGTGCGCGAAATCCTTCTGAAATTAACTGTTAGCATTTTTTTAAAACGTTTATTCAATGTTGTTTTTCACTTTTAGGTGTTTTGGCTTTGCCATTTCTAGAATATTTCCGTTGTGCTGCAAATATAATGCATTTCTACAGAGAAACAGAGGGGGGGAGAAACAGAGGGAGGGAGATGAAGAGGGAAGGAGAGGGGAACAGAGTGAGGGAGGGAGAGAAAGAGGGAGAAACAGAGTGAGAGGGCAGGGGAGAGGGTCAGAGGAAGGGAGAGGGGAGAAAAAGAGGGAGAGGGAGGAAGGGAGGCGGCGAGAGGGAGAGGGAGGAAGGGAGGGAGAGTGAGGCGGCGGGAGGGAGAGGGAGGCGGCGAGAGGGGGAAGGGAGGGATCTCGAGAGGGAGGCGGTGAGAAGAGGGAGGGAGTTAAAGGCTGAGAGGGGGTGAGAGAGGAAGTGAGGGGGTGAGAGGAAGAGGTAATAGAGGGGGAGAGAGAGGGTGGTAGAGAAAGAGAGATCCCACCCCTCATAGCTAGCTAGGGAGGGATTCCGACTTCCTAGTTTGAGTGAACGATTCCAGTCGATTCCAAATAACTCGATTACGGGGTGGCGGCGTATTTCGATTTTCGATGCCGATTCTTGTTCTTGATTCCAGTGTTATCTCGATTCCCATTCCAATACTCGATTATGTTTCGGTATGCTTTTATCGATTTCGATTTCCAAAAATCCGATTCCAGGTATCGAGCTCGATTCAATTCTGATTCTGCCCACCCCTATCAGATTCGATTCTGATTCAATTTTTGTTGGCTTGCAAATAATCAATTTTTTTCCGTTGTATTTTTTGAATTTTAAATGAATATTTTTTTTTGAATTCTAAATCAATTATTTCCAGAATGCATTTCATTGGTAGAATCACAATTCACAAATAGAATTTCATCATTAACGAGATTTTCTGATCGAATTGGTCCCTCCCTTGAACTCCCTTCTGAAAATATACATCCATTAGGTAGGTAAGTACAATTAAGTCGAATTCAAATGGATGGTACTTGTGTTTTCGAATTCGAAGTAAATGCCTATTCTCACTCGACATTCGATTCCAGGCAACAACCACTTTTCCCAGAGTCCCATAAAGCAAGTGTGCCATGGGTACGGCCGGATGGGCACGGGTAGGTATGGATTGTTATTATTATTATTATTATTATTTTCACAATTACGCCTCCACAAAGAACATGGTGGAGGGACAAGAATAAAATTCGATAAAAAATGAACAATATCAAAACGCATGTGTACGCTGAGAAACCAGCACTCATAAAAACTCAGAGATGAAAGGTGCAATAAAATTAGGAAACACTGAAATCAATGAAAATATCTTTGCCGGCAAAACATGAGTGGTTACGTAACCCTTGATGGAATCAGAAAGAAATCAGTTGATGCTAGCTGGTGCGACCACAGGTATCCGACGAAGGAAGTACAAGATTGTGGGAGAATCTGACTTGAGCGCATTCCAATCAACGATCGTTCTTGGGAAAAAGGAATTGGCCAAGGTATTGCGCCTACACAGGGAGTGTTGAAAGCTCAGACCATTGTCGGTTCGACGCTGAATTTGATTCAAAGGGTAAGCAGGAGGTAAAGGGTGGTTAATATTACGTGTTAAAAAATCACCCAGCAGCAGGGTTGTTCGTTTAAAACATTCTGTTTAAAACAAACTATTTTAAGCATGTTTTAAACAATCACGACTTGTTTAAAACAATTTGTTTAAAACAAAATTGTGTTTAAAACAACCGCAACTTGTTTGAAATGGTGTGTTTAAAACAATCTGCAAAAACAAAAGAAATGATTTTTGCTTTTTTTCTCAATTTTTAACGTTTTTCTGTCATTGTTATCTATAAAACCATTATTGTTGCCTTTTTCAAGTGCCATTGTCACCAAATTAGTGCAAAATTAGCCTTGGCAGCTTTTGGAACACGTTTAAAACTGTTTAAAACATGTTTAAAACACGTTTTAAACAATGCAAAAAAAACATGGAGAAAAAAACGTTTAAAACAAAAAAAAAACATGTTTTAAACGTTTAAAACGTTTTTTATGTATTTTTTCAAAAAAACATGTTTTTTTCCAACCCTGCCCAGCAGGTTGAGACGATGATTTTTGCGGCGGGAAGCTAGGGTGGGCAGATTGAGCTCACTTAAGATGCCGGTGCAGCTTATGCGAGTATCGAATTTGGAGGGAATAATTCTGGCAGCACGACGTTGAAAGCTTTCAAGGGCTTTGATGTCGGCAATTTTAACGGGGTCCCAAACGGAGCAAGAGTATTCTATCAAGGGCAGAATCAGGGTCAAATAGGCACGCTTCCTCACCTCAACCGAGGCATCTCTGAGGTTCCTGGAAACATAACCTAGTGTGGTGGAAGCTTTTTTAATAGATTGGGAAATATGCTCACTCCAACTAAGGTCACATTTAAAATTGAGCCCAAGGTATTTAACAGTTGAAACCACTTCTAAGGTCGCCGACTGCAATTCGTATAAAGGCGCTGGGATTGTGCAGGAGCGGCTTCCTCCGAACCGCAAGACGAATGTCTTTGAAGTGTTTATCGTCATGCCCCAGTGGTCGCACCAGTTTTGGACTGCAGCGAGGTCATCGGAAAGGGCAGTGACGTCTGAGGGTTCGGTAATTTGTTTATATATAACAATGTCATCGGCATACATGCGCACAGAGGCGGTAAGATTTTCAGCAATGTCATTGAGATATATTAAAAACAACAAGGGACCGAGAACACTGCCCTGGGGCACACCTGAGGGGACTAAACCAGGATTGGAGGTGACCCCTGAAAAGGAAACTTTTTGTGTCCTGTCAGTTAGAAATGACTTGGTCACATTAATTAAATTAGGTGGAAAGCCAAGGGCATGCATTTTATCGAACAATTTGCCATGCGGAACTGTATCGAAAGCTTTGGACAAGTCAATAAAAACGGCATCAACCGGGATGCCGATATCAAGTGAGCGAGCTATGTCATCAGTAAAGAGAACTAACTGCGACTCACAGGACATTTTACGGCGAAATCCGAATTGGTTTGGATGGGTCTTGGTTGGGAAAGCCATGGGATGAGGAAAGCCATGGGATGAGGAAAGCCATGGTAACGGATGTCGGATGGGTATGGACAGAAAAACCCACTTGGGCACGGATGGGACAGGTAGGTACCTATCCAGGTTAGGGCATGACCCCCTACATTTTCCAATTAAAGTTTGGCTCTATTTGTACGACCTTACAACAAATGTTTAATTTTCTTTTCTTCTTCTTTTTCTCATATATGTCTAAATTGGAAATTGCTCTTGCACACACTGTTCAATTTTTCATTGTGCTGTTTTTGATGATACGACACCGGAATTGACTCAACATTTCCAATGTGATGATTCTCAATCCAACGACCTGTCATCGTGACGAATTGGAAACGATGAAACAATGAACATGGGTATGTGATGCTATTTTTTTTGCAAATGCCTCCTGAGATGCTAACAAACAACACTGCATCCCTATTCCCTGATGATGCTATGTTGTTGTCACTCACTTGGGTCCTTTGTTTTCTGGCCTCCTTCGTGGCCGGCCTCATCGCGTCGGCGATGAGGGAGGGGTCGCGCCACTTTTTGCTGCTGGCTGCTGACCCCGCAGAGAAAGGAAGGGAGGTACCTACCTGCCTAGTGGGAGGGGAGGCAGTGACAGGAGGTAGTGACGGTGCTCATATGCATCGATCAAGGTTAAGTCAATAGCTCCAATGTTGTCCACCATTGCGAGTCAGAAGAAAATGTGAAATCAGACACAGCAAGACTTGGAATTTGAAAGCAAGTCTTACCTAACTTGTCTTTCTGTTACAACACTCTACTGAAACCAAGAGAACAGAACACTGACACTTTCATGCAAAATATGAAGCCCACCATTTATTTATTTTAATCGAAGTTGGAGCGGCTACAAAAAGAACTAGAAAAGTTGATTATTTTCCCAAAAGTGACTCAAGTTCCTTCATGCAAGTTACCTACAACTACCTACTTATCAACTAACGATGGCAACAATATGCAAATGCCAAATATTGGGACAGGTATAAGCCTACCTATGTTTGGAGATATTTTATCCCGGCACTTGTCATTCTGCTGCAGCAGAACAAACTGATATTGAAATTAATCATTATTCCATTCTTTTCTTGTGGCTTTGTGGTAGGTACTCTTCGGGAAGGTGATATCATGATATACCATCACTTCCGACTTATGTGGAATTTGGTGTTATGGTGGAATCAGATCTATTTTGAATTTTAAATCCTTAGATTCACCCATTCAGGCCAAGGATTCGAGCTGGGATTCGGATTCGTGGAAAATGGATTCGAGAGGATTCGGATTCGATTTTTTTTTGGATTCGGATTCGGATTCGAATTCTGGAAACTTTCAGGATTCGTGTTGGATTCGAGTATTTTAATGGGATTCGGATTCGTGATTTCCGGATTCGAGCGGATTCGCACACCCCTATTTGTAAGTCCCTGAAGGGAAGTATTGTCCCGGGAGACTCCTATTTTTGAGGAGATTGTCAATCTGAATATTTGGAAGAAGTTGAGGAAGAGAAGATCCAATGCCAGGAGGTGTGAGGGTGAGTCCAGTGAACGGTTTTGCACGTCACAAAGCGATGGCCCCGACCTTGTGAAGTTGGCGAGGCAAAGATGACTTTGGGAGGTGGAGCTCATGTGATCAGTCCTATCAGTCTCACTTCTTGTGTATGCAAGCTTATGGAAAAGCTGGTCTCGGACTACATCAGAGAGTTTCTTCATGCCACTAATTCCATCTCTCCTTGTCAGTTTGGCTTTCGTCCTGGCTGGTCTTGTGAAATTGCTCTTGCCAAGTTTACTCACATCGTCGCTTCTAGTGTTCGGAGTGAGGGAATATTCCCGCCCCTCTGGGAAAGTTCCCGAGGGAATATTCCCAAAATTCCCAGGAATTTTCAATGAAAATTCCCGGGAATATTTCCAGTCTCATATTGATTTTTCTGACTGTTTTTGACTTTGAAAAGTTTCCAAGGGAATATTCCCGCCCCTCTGGGAAAGTTCCCGAGGGAATATTCCCAAAATTCCCGGGAATTTTCAATGAAAATTCCCGGGAATATTTCCAGTCTCATATTGATTTTTCTGACTGTTTTTGACTTTGAAAAGTTTCCAATGGAATATTCCCGGGAATATTCCCAAAATTCCCGGGAATATTCCAAAATTCCTGGGAATTTCATTCAAAATTTCTAGCAAAATTCTTACATTTGAATATTTCACATTCGGCACCTAGGTAATCGCTAGTCCTAGTCTCGTTTTGGTTTTCTCATCTACTTTTAGACTTTTTGTCTCCAGAGGGGCCAGTGTTGGACATAAAAGGGGTACCTAAGGGGTTGGACTTTGATAATGGGTACCTAAGGTGTTGGACTTTGATAAGTGCATTTACTGCTATGAGGTGAGGATGGCTGCTCTCCTAAAATTTAATTGTTATGGGCTTGCTCTCCCCATTGAGCCGTTTTGCTCCTTTTGCTTGTCTACCTTCAACCCAAGGTTGTGAATGTGTAACTATGCATTTGCCATAAATCTGGTGAATTTTTATCCTAGATTACCTAGGTACCCCATGAGTAAAAAAACCAACTTCCATCTACTTCTTTACGACTGTTGAACATTATGCAATACCTACACATCTTTGCAGCACCAGGTAGGTAATTCTACATGAAAATTCTACATTCTAGATGCAAATTTGGAAATTAAAACATGATCTTTTTGTCACTTTGAAAAAAAAAAATGAAAAATTGGAACAAATTATATTTGTTGGCCCAAAGCGCTTTGGTACAACTTCTTTGTATCTTTTGGTGTGCAGGTTAGACCCAGTCCGCCCACGCAGTTCCAACACGAGCAGTCAGCAGGCAATTTCAACACAAGATTTCGTCAGTAAAAGCCTCCAAAACCAGACATAAGCCTGCAGTCGCGAACTCTTGATCATGCCATCATGCTCGTCAAGAAGAAGGAGCAGATGTTTATAAATTTTTACCAACAAGTCTCTGAGTCGGGAGCAGCCCCACACGATGATTCTAAAGGATCAAAACTGCTCACTGTTGAACGAACTCTGCTAAGTAGGTAGGTACCTAAATGTGCAGTATGATTTTTCAAATAGAAAATTTGTTCGAAAGAAAGGAAAATTGGAATTTAAAAAAGCCATTCGAAAACAGGCCTGGAATAATCAGGTTTAAAAATCCCCCAAAATTTACTCTGAAAATACGCCACCCTAGATTCACCCTTCCGCATCGTAATTACCCGAGAAAATGAAAAAGGTTCCACCGAATTCACAGCCCGGGTGACTTTAACCACATTAATTATCAACATTTTGCTCCTATCGTGCATTTTGCATTTTCCCACCAGCCTGTATTTGCTCTGGCGATAATGGCGAAATTACTCATATCGAAACTGGCAAAATGTGATAAATTTTCAAAATAATTTTCAAAATTTGAATTTTCCAAGGAATATTCTCAAAATTCCTGGTAATGATCCAAAAATTCCTGGGAGTATTCCCAAAATTCCCAGGAATATTCCCAAAATCCCGGGAATATTCCCAAAATTCCCGGGAATATTCCCAAAATTCCTGGGAATATTCCCAAAATTCCCAATGAGGGAATATTCCCAAAATTCCCGGGAATTTTCGTTTGTTCCCAAAATTCCCGAAAAAGGAATATTCCCGGAATATTCCCGGGAATATTCCCTCGAAAATAAATTCCCGGGAATTTTCGAACACTAGTCGCATCATCCATTGACAAAGGCACTGATATTGATGCACTTTTCCTGGACTTCAAAACTGCCTTCGATGTTGTTCCACACAGGGCTCTAATGTTCAAATTGCAGTCCTTGGGCCTCTCTGCTTCTATCATCTCTTGGATTGATTCTTTTCTGAGCAACCGAACACAGTCTGTTTCTCTTGGTGGTGCAAATTCATCACCTTTTCCAGTAACATCAGGTGTACCTCAAGGTAGTGTGTTAGGCCCTCTTCTATTTCTTATTTTCATCAACGACCTTCCTGATGTCATATCTTCTTCGAATATCATGCTATTTGCTGATGACTGTGTTCTCTACAAGACCATTCAATCTCAATCTGATGTAAACTTACTGCAGGATGATCTTGCTTCCCTTGACTCTTGGAGCCTGCAGTGGGGCCTTGCGCTAAGTGCATTAAAGTGTGTCCACATCCGGTTCTCGACTAAGCTTCATCCCCTTCAATCCTCTTATATCCTTCCTTCTTTGGCCACTGTCCTGACCATCTCAACATCCTGCAAATATCTTGGTGTAACACTCACATCCGACCTGTCCTGGAAATTGCATATAAACACTATTGCACGTAATGCCAATTTTGCTCTTCTCAAAATCAGACGCATAATCAAATCTTGTTCTCCTGCAACCAAGGAAATTCTCCACATTTCACTTATCCGTCCCCTCCTGGAATATGCCTGCATAATCTGGGATCCTTTCCACATCTCTCTCATTCACGAACTTGAAAAAGTCCAACGCAGAGCAGCTCGCTTTGTAAAGAATGATTTCTCTCCGTACTCGAGCGTATCTTCAATGCTTTCCTCTCTGAATTGGCCACCACTCTCTGACAGGCGTTCTCAGTTCCGGCTTTCAGCTCTCAGTAAAATTTTCACACATCACGGTGGTTGGTCATGTCACATGTGTTTCTGATACTCTTGCTGCTCCTGCTTACATTGGTCGACATGACCATGCTTTCAAGATTAACCTTTATCAACCTTCCAAGAACATACTCAAGTATTCATTCATTCCAAGAACTATTGTAGACTGGAATTGTTTATCCCACAACTCTGTTGAATCACTAATTCTGTCTCAAAATATGCCTGATTGTTCTTAATTAAGCCTAATCTTGTGAGCCCTATTCGGATCTGGTTCATGCATGGGGTTGATAAAGTTGTGGTCTGGGAACGGGTCAGGGACCCATGCCCAGACCTAAGCCGGGAACCTGCCCGGAGACGGCGGCCCATGTTGGCAGCCCCCCACTGCGTGGTCAGTGCAAAACCTTTTTCACACAGCTGGGAAGAGGGAGTGTGCGTACTGCTGGCGAATGCCGCTGGTGCTTCCGTGACTCCCTGCGCTTGTTAACCAGCAGTTGCCGGACGGCGCTCTCGCCGCGCGACTGACGCAAGGTGAACCTTTCCCTCGTTGTAGTGCACTGGATAGGGTAGGTAGGTACTCACGTATTGCTCTAAAATGCTCTAATACCTTATCGTGTTTCAAACTTTGAAGAAACTTTCAAGATCATCTTGAAGTAGGTACCTACCTATTCTTTCATTCCGTGTACCTGCCAGTCTTCTCTCGAATCAGTTGTTCAAATCTAAATTGTGACTTTCTTTCAAAATTTCAGATCCCCCTTTTTTGCTTCTTTTTTCTCTTTGTTTTTTTTTTTCACTCTTTTTTCTCGTTTTTTCCTCTTTCTTTTTTGCTTTTTTTTTCTTTTTTTTTCTCATTCTTTTTTTCCTCTTTTTTATCCTTTTCTTTTTTGTTTTTGTTTTTTTTCCTTTTTCCTTCTTTTTTTTGCTTTTCTTTTTTTTACATACCACCTGCATCCCTATCTTCTCGGGAAGTTCTATTTTTTCTAGTTTTTTCCACTTTTTGTATTTTTTTGAGATTGTGATTGGGTATGCATGAGGAAATGAGTGTTAGAGTTTGCTCAAGGTTGGATCTTGCCTGGTTGTATATGTGTGTGTCTGCTTGGGTGTCTGAAGTGATTGATATTGGTGGTCCCTAAAATGTGGATACCTGGACACCCAACTGGATACCTCCTTGGATACCCTTCTAACCCAACCTAACCCATCCAAACCTAACATATCCTGTGCTAAACTATCCTATCCAAACCTAACCTAACCTCTGCTGCCCAAACCTAACCTATTTGTGGGGGTACCTATCCAGTTGGGTATCCAGGTATCCATATTTTAGGGAATACCATTGCTATATATATGACTAGGCCCCGTCCACATTCCGATGACCTCTTCGCGGTCATTTCCCCTCCTTTTCCCTTTACCCCTCCTTTCGATAATGCAGCCGACGGTCGCGTTTCCTTCCCATCCCTTCCCCTCCCTTCCCTGGTATATGATCAACCTCTGCTGTTCACAACTGATGATTGCCTTTATGGCATGAAAACCTGCAGAACAGAGTAAATCTGATACCGATACCGTGATGTGTCGGATGCTGGTCGTCGGTGCCACAAGGGTGCTCTCTTTGCACCATCTGGGTGTGTTCCTCAGTGCAGGCCGTCAGTCCAGATGTTCTGGAGTTCCGGTTTTGCACCGAGTCCGTGCATCAGAAAAAATCAACCGCTTTGATCATGTCATTGCAAGCAGGCACATGTTTATTGAATTGCTGAACAAATCAGGCACGCACCATTTCGACTCGGGCCATCAATCTGCACGTGCACACGCCCTTCACAAATCCATAAATTGAACCATCACAGTGAGCCCATAAAATCAGCACACTCATGAAAAAAAGAGAAACAATAAATTTTCACAGGCAGCATCACAAGTCTCACTCTAGTGGCCAGCAAATCTTTCTTTTTTGTGTGCAAGTGATCAGTAAATTCAGTTCTTTTTTGGGAGACCCGACCCTGCACAGAAAGGTCTTGAAAGGTGCATCCCTGTTTGTTCCAAGTTGTTCAAATTTGCAACTGCCAGTGGCACCTCATGTTGCAAAAGCAAAGAAGAATCACGCAATTTGTCCGAAATGAGAGCAAATGAAATTTTCCAAGCACGAAGAATCAGTTTGGGCATGCAGGAACAAAAATAAGAAGATGATTGTGGTGTGAGGTTGAAGTGGTGTTTTCAAGCCAAGTTGTCCCATTGTTGTCCCGTTTTCTCACAAAGACTTGTGTTCTTGAGCCAACAAACATTTCAAATAAACTGTTGGCTTTGGCATACCTTGCCACATGCCCTGCCACTTTTTTTCTAGGTGTTAAACTCATTAATCTGATGCATTACATTTTATGCTTCTATCGTGTGTGGACTGTGGTGAATCTTTTTGCACTGCTGTGACTCGTGAAAATTCCAATTGGTCAAATTCACTCATCTGTGGTATGGACTGTGGCTGGACTGCCAATGCCTGTAAGTTTTTGTTTTCCTGTTTGTCTATTTTGATAAAATTGTGATGAACGTTTGTCTCATTACTTTGTTTATTTTTGGGTATTACATTGCAATTAAAACAATTAGAATTAGAATTAGAACAATTTGCCAGTACTTTCCTTCTTTTAAATCAAATTTTCCTGCCTTGTTGCCCCATGCACATAACAAATACCTACCTACATTAGGCTCAATGGTTTTTCTCTTCTCTTTTTTCCTCCTCCAAACTTCTGAATTCCAAGTGTGCTGCTCTTTGCAGCACCACCTGCCTGCTTATCATTTTAACTAAGGTTTCTTGAAACCATAGCCTTTCCAGGTATTTTACACCATGGAGCTCAGATTCAGGCCAGTACTTATCTTTGTTGTGTGTATTTCGTAACACCACTTGTATTCTCTTCTTCCGCAATTTCAATGCAATTTAACCATCTGTCACTAGTCACCACTGACTGGCAAGTATCATAGTGAAAATGCATGAGGTGCATCCGGAAAGTTCATCGTCACCTGCACATCAGTTGTAATGCCAGAAGTCTGAAATTACCTTCACTTTTCGACCCAATCCCCCTCCTTCCCACCAGTGCTCCCACTTCCTGAAGCATTCCTTGGACGATTCTTGTGGTCAACAGCATTTTCCAGAGCTGGCCTGTTGTGGTGATGTTACCCGGAAAGCCATCCCTGTAGGTTGGGGAAGAGGCAGTGGAGTTGCGGGTGGAGCAACACCTGAGGAATAGGCTGGATGACGGAACGACTTCCATTCCCTGCGACTGCAAAACTGCACGAGTTACGCAGTTCTGCACGAGTGTAGGAGTGAGTCGTCGTGATGCAGCAAAGTTACCATTTTTGCTGGGCGTTTGAATGTCACTGCACCTGTGACCTGGGACCCAGCATGCACTGGCTTTCGTCATTGCAAGTTTTTTCCTGGATGATATCGTGAACGGTGCTTCTTGGTACCACTGCCAACACTGCAATGTCGGAAACCGTGCTCTGTTTTATCTTCCATCACTGCAGCTTCGATGCAGACAATTTTGACAAACTTTTGTTGTGGTTGAAGGCTGTCCTGATCGGAGATCATCTTTGGCATCTTCAGTCTTCACCCTCAAAGAATCTAAACCACTCATAAATGGCCTATTCAAGAAGGCAAAGGTCCCCATAGATGGCCTTTTCCTGCTCTACTGCTTTGTGGGCACGGTCTCCCTTTGCCTCAAAAAACTCATCACCCGTTGTTCGCATTTCCATCGAAATAGGTAGGTACTATCTCCAAGCAGTGATCAAAAAAGTATTTTTTAATAGAGCCATAGAACATGAAAAAGAGGCCTAGGACATAAAAAGAGGCCCAGGTCAAAGTAGGTATCCTTCCAGTTAACACCACAAGATGTCAAGGCAATAACCCATTTTGGATAGAGGTTGTGCCAGTTGTTTGTTGGTGTTATTGTTCCTAATGCCGTCCAGAGATGTTTGTCACCATTTGCAGAGACATGCAACTCCACCTTTCTATGTAAGAGAGGTGGTTGGGGCAGTTTAAGAGGCATTAAAGTGCTGTGCAAAAGAAGCGAAGTCAGCATTGGGCCATCATTCATATTGGACAAAAGTCGCAGAAAACAGCAGCATAAATTGACCACAAGAGATAGCTGAGATGTTAAGAGTTCTCCCATGGGTGGTATTCAGTGGGAGTTTTACCCTGAAACACAAGTCACAGAAAACAGCAGCACAAATTGCAGGTTGCGCTGATGTCATTGCAACAAAAACCTCATTTACACACTACCTACCTAACGAAAAATTTTAAAGCTATTTCAACCTGACCTAACCTTTCCTATCCTACCTTAACCTGCTTGAGGTTTCCGCCTACCGCCTGCTGTCCCCCAGCCGCAAAAATGTAAAAAGTCCCCCAGCCATAGGAAAATCTAAAAAATAAAAAATCGGTCCCTGCTCGAATCGAGCCCCATGCGTTGGATTAGTAGTCCAGTGCCTTGACCACTAGACCACCGATGCAGCTGCTGAAATATGTTTTCGAGTTTGCTTTTGATCAAAATGTGCTTTCAGAACGTCTGCATAAAAAATGACGTCCGTGCAACCTGCGATTTCGGTAGGTTTCGAAAACAAGCGCGCTGGAAGTGGTGCGGGGTTAATAGATCAGGTGTGTGAGTTGGGTCCCCTTACAAGGGGAGGGGAAAGGGGGCAGAAGAGGATGAACGACGAGGAGGAGGTATCGGTGTGTGGTGGAATTCTGTTACTTGGAATGTAAGATATTACAAAACTTAGGTACCTACAATATTTAAATCAACAATCAGAAATGCATGCACACCCACAGTCAAGGACTTTGAGGATTTTGAGATTTTAAATGTATATCAGATTATATATTTCCAAATATTACTTGTTGTGCACAAAACGTACTATGATAAAGGCCCATCTTATTATGGCTTTATGGCAGGTGAAGGTTTGTTTTATGCAGACATGAGGGCGGACTTGCCTGCTTTGCGTTCTGTCGGTACAGCAAAGCTTATATCTGCAAGGGTAATTACTCAATTTGGGCGTTTTTCCTTACAGCACCTTGGCGTTAGATTATGGAACTCTCTGCCCAATGAACTGCGTCTTTGTCCCAATTATATGCAATTTAAGAAGAGACTGAAGTGCTGCATGATTAACAATCAATTATTTTTTGAATACTTTCGCATATAAGAAGTCTGGTTTTTGATTTTTGCGTTTATTTTTAATTTTGGCATTTTTTGTAGAGTTAAGCCAATTGGTGGATCATGCCTGAAACGACCTGGTACCTTCATATTATTGATTTTCCGTTAAGAAATTGATTGGATTTGCATCTTCTTGTTGAAAATAATACGAAACACTTTTTTGTTTGCGCCTTCGGGCAAATAAAAGTTGAGTTGAGGCCGCACTGCATTTTGAGTTTGAACTTTAGTGGGTTCCCGGCTTGAGTTCCCCTGCCATACCTTAAAATGCCAATTATAAGGAAATGCTCAAAAGACATGCTGCATTTTGAGTTTGAACTTCTGGGATGTGGCGGAGGGGCTTGAATTGGGAGCCTGCTAAAAATGATTGACTATTTTACTGTCTGTTGAAACTTTTCAAGAAGTTGACCATTTGTGGGAGGTGATGCCTCTGTGGAACTTGTTTTTGTTTTATTCCCCTCCTGTCTGTTTGGTGCAATTTCCTCCAGAAGTCTTTGCACTTCTATGGTTGATTTATATAATCAACCTATGGTTGATTTCTATAATCAACTATTAGGTATTGAGAGGCTATTGCCCCGATAGGCCTATCAAAAAGATAGGTAGGCCTACCCATCTTATATTTTTTTGCATTGTCGTCAATGAAATAATAAGAAAAAACACTAATTTTCTTTTTCTTTTGTTCTATTCCAACCTCGCAATGATTCATCATTGCCGATATACCATTTTCTCTAGGTGAATAAAAACCAATAATATTCTTACTGTGCATTTTGGCTTCTTCTACCTCTGAGGCAATGTATTGGTGCTTATCTACCTATTTCATCGGTGGTGTCTGTTCTTGATTGGATCTTCCTGGTTTAAAAATCAAATTTTGAAAATTAAATAATAAAATGCAAACAATATGAAAAAATGGCCAAAAATATGATTATGGCCAACAGTTTAAAAAAAAAGGACATACAAGAAGCCAGTTTGGGTTGAAAAAAAAAGAACCAATACGAACTCCTCCGGATCATGTAAGGCATGGTGCCCACAGACCTGGAAAACTTGGAAAAACCCAGGGAATTACATATGACCTGGAAAACCCGGAAAAATCCAGGGAATTTGGTTAGAAATGGAAAAACTCAGGGAATCCTGCGTAGGATATGAATCGCACAATAATCTTGCATAGGCCTAGCAATTGAAAAGCAAGACAATTTACGATTTTTATTGCCTTACCTATTATTCTATTTTTCTCTGTAAATTTGCCAAGTTTTCTAATTTCGCTTATTATAGAGGAGATCTCAAAATGTCTAAACAAAGCGCAAGCAATTTCTTGAGTTGCTATAATCCAGAATGGCAAAATAGATCTCTTAATCCTGGCTTCGCTCCAAGAGAGGTCACCTGTCATGTATCCCCTCACTAAGTCGCTTTCCTGCCTGTCTCCTCAAGTGATTTTGGATGACATGCCATCAGCAGAAGAGATTAGATTTATTGCTGGAGGACAACAGTTGTGGTTACATCTCTGGCAGTGATGCTGACTTGATCCGTGAAGAGATTGCAACTTTCTGCAAATGGTGAAAGAAAAGCCAAACAACGAGAAAGGAGATCTTGTTGTAACATGGAAGAAAGGACAGCTTGATGCCATGTTTACCAGCATCTTTAAAGATGAGGAACAATTTCACTATCTCTTCAAACTGGTGCAGTTGGTGTTGCCAATATCACATGGCAATGCTCCTGTCGAGAGGGGGTTCTCAGTGAACAAGGAACTTGTTGTGGAAAACCTTCACCGCGAATCTCTGTTGCCCAGCGTTTTGTTCACAGTGCCATTTCTGTTGCTGGAGGTGTATTGGCAGTTAACATTGACAGTGAATTAATGCGAAGTTGTCGTGGTGCCAGATCGGGTCGGGATATCAAAGTACGCTGGAGGAGCGGAGAAAAGATGAGAAACGCCATTCATCCACAATTGCTGCAAAAAGAGCTGCCCAATGCGAAGTTTTGACTCCTGAGAAGCGAAAGAAACCACTGGAAACTGAAATGAAGGCAAAATTGTTGGAACTTGATGATCTTGAAGAATATCTGATAACAAGGGCATGTCTATTTGAATGAGGGCAGTACTCTATTTTCAATATACCTATTTCTCATTTTTAGATATCTGAATTGGTACACCTGGAATTTTCTGAGTTGCCACCTGGAAAAACCCAGGGAATTTTGTCGTTCTATTTGCGTGGGCACCATGAAGAAGACAGCAATGATCCAGAATAAAACTTTCAACGGGAAAGGGAGAGGGCAGAAGCGATGATGTCAGATTCCAACCAGGATGAAGAATGCAAGGCGGAGAAGATAGTGACCGTGTGGTGTACCATTTCGGGTCAAGGCATCATTGGCTCTTATTTTGCAGATGATGACCGAGGGAGGCATGTCACTTCACTGGAGACGTGTAACGTGATCAGTTTTTAAGCCATTCATCGAGGAGCTGGCATTCGTGTGCCAGGATACAGACCTCGACCCGACCCACCGACCAGTGGTTCCAGCAAGGCAGTACTGCAGCACATGTATCCCAACTCACGATAGCCATGCGTTTTTGGCACGACATTTCCCGACTCGTGCCATTTCTCGAGATGCCCCTTTCTCTTACCCTCCATGTAGCCCAAACTTCACTCTCCCACACTTTTATTTGTGGGCTACCTACCTAAAGAAACAAATTTTCCGTCCGCCAAACATTCCTCAGACAACAGCCGCTCTACGACATAAAATAATCGACATGACCCGTGCCAGCGGAGATGAAACACTCGGAAGCCAGTGACATGCAGGGAGGGGATCAAGTGGCATCAAATTTTGAGAACCCTGATTCCATCACAAGTCCCCAACAGAACTTGAATTTATTCTTCAACGTTTTTTGTTTATTTTATTAATTTTTCAGGTCATTGCTGAAAAATGCATAATGAATTGAAAGCAATGGATTTTCAATTTTTTCTTTCAGCCAGACAGTTTCACCAACCTAGTTCTGTTCAGACCCAGAATGACATTTTCGCCTTTGAGAACTTCAATCATTTGACTGCTTTGAAGGGGATTTCCCTGATAGCATCATCAAATGTACAGCAGAGTGCGAAAATTAATTGTACAACATATGGTATCTTTTTTTTTTGGATTTTCGGGGAAATCTCGAACCCGTCGAAATTGTTGTTCCATCACTGATTTGATGCATGTTTTTGTGCAACAAAAACCGATTTTTTGAATATGAAATCATCACAATTCTCCCAGTTTTCTCTGAAAGATCGAAAAACCGGCATGTACTCATGGCATGAGTACAAATTTTCTAGCCACTCTACAGTGCGTCCACATTCCTGTGAGGAGTCGTAACAAAAGGTCAGTCATGCAAAAAGAAACGGTAAAACATGCCTCACAACTGATTTGGGAGTTACAAGTTTTTTATCAAAAAAAAAATCTCGCAAGCTTTTCCCACATGAAAACGAACCATCCAGACCAAGAAGGGTATGTTTTCTCCACCACACAAGAAGTCACAAGCCACACAAGAAAACAAACAACAAAAAACAGGGTGTCCCGAAAACATTTCGCCAAAATTCGTGGAGATGTTCCTGATGGCAAAACAAATCGAAATTAATCGGTAAAAATTTTTGCTCCGGGTCCCCATATCCATGTAATAATAATATCCCACCAAAGTCCCCCAAAATGGGCCCATTTGGGGTATTCATGGGGAGGTAAGATTTTATTGTAGAACCGTCAGATTTTCAGAACAACTGCTACGGATCAAGTAAAACATGAAATCTTCTGTGACAAAATACCGTCCGACCCCCACTTCCGCAAAACATCCCCCCCAAAAATCCAAAAAAGTCGAATTTATTGTGGTCTTGTTTTAACTGAAATATGAAGAGAGTGGGTTGCCGCACAATGGCCGTTCTTTGAGGACAGATTCCCAAAAGTGAGCTGAACAGAAAATGTTCAGTGAAAAAATATGCTCCGACTCACCATTTCCACGCAATAGCCACCCAAAAATCAATGAAAAGCTCCTTTTAGGGGATTACGACGATTGCCATGATAACCCACTGGGTTGCCATGGTTAGGTACCATGAAGAAGAGATGCTTTTTGCTGGTTTTTGGGTGGCTATTGCGTGGAAATGGGCCGGAGCACATTTTGTCACTGAACGTTTTCTGTTCAGTTTACTTTTGGGAATCTGTCCTCGATAAATGGCTTTTGTACGGTGACGCACTCTCTTCATATCTCAGTTGTGACAAGACCACCACAAATTTGGCTTTTTTGGATTTTGGGGGGATATTGCGCGGAAGTGGGAGGTCGGATGGAATTTTGTCACTGAAAATTTCATGTTTTTATTTGATTCGTAGAAGCTGTCCTGAAAATTTGACTGTTCTACGATAAAATCTTACCTCCCCCATGCATACCCCAATTGGGCCCATTTTAGGGGACTTTGGGGGGATATTACATGGAAATGGGGGGCCCGGAACAAAGTTTTTGTTCTGGTTAATTTCAATTTGTTTTTACCATCAGGAAAATCTCCACGAATTTTGATGAATGTTTTCGGGACACCCTGTATTTTGGACACCAAACATTTTTAAACAGATTAACCTGAATTACGAGGGGCAGTCAATTCATGAGTAATCTCTATTCCACTCATGGATCTAAAACAATAGATGGGCCTAGGTATGTTAGTTCCTAACTTTTATTTTCTTACTCCTCTTGCCATTCACCCTCTTTTGCAGTGCATAGGTGGCACCTTCTTAGCCCATCTTTACAGTCTGTTTGATGTTTCTTCCGGTGGTATTTTCAAACCACTGGTTGCTGGCTGTTCCATGACTTCCTTCCAAGGGTTGGTTGACAAAGAGTGCAAGGGAGTGCATTTTCAAGGTTGGGGATTAGCCAGAAATCACCGGGGGCATACCAGCAAATAAGTAGGAATAATAGGAGGCGTCTGAATTTTATTTGTTTTCCCAAAAACACCAATTGCACACACTTACAGAATGTCAGGGCATGTTATCTCTGTGAATAAAGGCAAGATTCGGCCGAGATGAGGTAGGCAGTAAATTCTTTTTAAAGTGAACACAGCTGCTGATCTTGAGGACTGAAAAAGACAAAATGCAGTCATGCATTTTGTCATGACTGTCCCAAAGTCATGCATGTCCCAGAAAATGGCAAGGAAACTTGGTCACTTGAGGACCCAACATGATGTGCTCCTGTGAGTGGAGGTGACTTGTGAGATTCCCACTTGTGGGGCTGAGTCCCCGCAATTATCTTCATGGGAGAGAACTGCAAAGTTCATCTGTTTTCTCGTTTCGAGCTGACAAAAATTTTAACTTTGCTCTTTGCCATAAACCAATTGGCATCAATATCTCCGTATTTTCAGCCAGTTCCAAAAATGAGTCCACAAAGATACTTCAGAGAAAACAAGTAAAACCACTTACTTCAAATTTTGCACACACGGAAACAAAAGTACAAGAAAAGTGAGACTAATTACTCGTACCTACCTAATGAGAAAAAGAGATCAGTCATATTTTGTTATTTGGAGCAGATTGATCTCAAAAAACGACACATGGCTTTTTGACTGCGCCACATTCTTTTAGATAGGTAGGAAATGTTTTGAAGTAGATATTAATTTGCCTGACCATATTTCTGAATCGGATTCTCGCATCCATTTGCATGCATTTCAGTTGACTGTAAACATTTTTCGACATTTTTATTGTGAAGTGTGTTAATTTACCTTTTTATCCATATTTTTTTTAGCAAAATGGCACCAGTTCTGCAGATTTATGGAAGTACTTTTGGCACTGTAATGTTGAGGGCTTGTAAACGAAGGTGCATCTGTTACAATTTAGTGATAGGGATGCAATCTGTTGTACGAAATTTAATGGTGCATCAACAATTTTTTTCAACATCTGGACACTCGATAAAGGAGAACATTGAACATGACGACACCCCGATTAGATATACAACCAGTCCAGCTGCAAAGCTAACTTCACAGAGTAGTTTCATGCCTACCCCTGAGCAACTGGCAAGATGGCCATGGTATCAAAGGAAGGTGATTGCTATATCGTCTGCTGTGTTCCTGATTTACTTTTGTATACTTCGTGAGGAGAATGATATTGATGAGGAACTTGGCAAGTCTCTGTATGATCGAATAGAGGGATTCGAGGAAGCCGAAGTCCGTGTAGCCCTAAGGCACAGCAGGAAGCACGGTCGTCCTACATCAGATCTTGAGAAAAGGCTCGAGGAGATTATCGCTAAGTCGCCAAATCCAGAACTTTCCAAGCGAATTGAAGAAAAAATAACCATTGCCGAGAAAACCCTGGAAGAAATGAAGAAGGGTTCAAATTCACCGGCAAGGATTCCGGTCAATAGACCTCCTTTGCCTTGACAGTTTGGTTTTTCTTTGTGATTGTGCTGTTGACGGTGTTTACTTCAGCTTGGCAGTGAAGCTTGTTTGATAATTGCCCCCTCATGAAAAACCAAACCTTGCATTGCCATCCATCAAGGGATTTTCGACAGCTTGCTACAAACTGAAGGCAGTTTTTAACCATCAGGTAAGCCTCCATCGCTTACCTTACCTTGCCTATACACTCCTTATCAAAAGTCTTCGAAAATAGGAGTTCATTATCAACTCAGTTCCATTTAGAATCAATGGCAGCATGCGCCGCAAAAACATCATGACATTCGTGTGAGGCGTGAAGTTGCATCAAGCACTGTTGAAATTAGATGGCCCCTCTGTTACTCAGTGAGGACTTTTGATAAGTCCCGTATAGCTATCCCTCTCAAATTGGCAATGATGTTGGCTTCCATAACATTGTGTGTACTTGAGGGGGGAACCTAGTTTCGGCAAACTTTTTTATTTTTTGACCGATTTTGTTCAAATTTTGCACACTCTTTGGAACCAATCTAGACAACTTCTGTGCAAAATCCAAAAACTGTAGCTCTTCTGGTTTGGCCACAGCGGCCATTTTAGGGTAAAAAATAAGGCGATGTTCCTTCCCGTGCACAGCAATAACCACACATGTAAGAACGCCCAAATTCGAGTTACAGGGGTAAAAAACCAAGCCAAAACTTTTGACAAGGCCCGATTTCTTGTTTTTGGCCCCAGAATTGTGTGGTAGGTGATTTTCTGTCACTCCGCTAGAAAAGCGGTAAATTTTTAGCATTTTTCCTTTGACTTGTTAGGCCTAATAACTCTTAAGGGAGGCAAAAACGGTAAAATCCTTGTCAATCCTTGTCAATCTTTTCAGAATAGTGTTTTTACATAAGTACACCAAATTTGAACATGATCACATAAAAATGGCTGAGATGCATGGGGCGGAACACAAAAAATGCTTAAAAACAAAAAGTTGAGAAAAATAGCGTCGAAGATCGAGAACATTTTCGTTTTTCTGCTGATTTCACCGCGAACAGTAAAAACATGCCTCCGGTCTTTCGTATGCCATTTTTTTCTATTCAATATATTTGGATTTGGTTTTCACCATCAGAAATTAGAAATTTCAGCGCATCTGGTCCACACATTAAAAAAATTGGACAATTTTTTATTTTCCACGAAAACATCTAAGTCCCCCCTCCCCCTAACGACAGGTGAAGCATTAAGTACTTCCCTTTCTTGTTGGCTTCACGCCTAGTTTGATTTCAGTGATAGTTGGAACTTGTACATTGTCAATAAGCCTACATCTTTAGCAGCATACCGGCAGTAGCCATCCGGTTTTGACCACTGCACTTTTTGAATTTTCGACACATGGCTTCTTTTGCACTTGTTCGGAATACCGAATCATTGTTATGTGAGGCAGGTTCCGGAGCTGTTCTCTGGCATGGCTCAGCTTTGATATGTTGGCCGAGGTCTATCAATTTCCCTTTTTTGAGATGTTTTCTGCCGAAGTGGGTAACATCGTCTCAGGGAACCCCTTCGATGGCTGTACTGCATAGGTACCACAATGTTAGAGATTGATTTTCGATCATCTTTTAAACATTGGATTGATTGAACTTCAGCTTTGTCTCGATGGCAACACGTTTTTCTCGGTTTCAGGACCTCCATCGCTGTTGTTTCTCCTTTTCCCTCATTGTTTCGAACACAGAACATTGACATTTTGTGATTTCTGTCCGTATTTCTCATTATCACGCACACTCATCTTCAGCTCAATAACCAATTTGGAGGATAGATTTTTTGGTTATATTTTCATTTCTGCATCCAATGCCACTCCTCATCTCCCTTTGTTGCAATGATCATGACCATTTTCTGAATTGGCTATTGAATTGAATCTGAATATGAGTGGTGAGAATACATCCACTACCTAGTCAGCTTCACACAGTTAGTTTCCAATGTCCCGGACGCATCTGGCCAACTGGATGCTGTCTTTCTTGATTTTGAGAAGGCATTCGATCTGGTTCCCCACGTGGCCTTATAATGGAAAAACTGGGGAAGCTAGGCCTGGATCCGCTGATGCTAAATTGGATAGAAGACTTTCTTCTCTCACGTTCACAACAAGTACGAGGGAAGGTCAAGTTCCAGTTGCACTTGCTTAGAAGATGAAATGCTACACACTTGATTTTTGTTGCAGTGATTACTCATTATCATTGTACTCTCCTTGCAAAATTACACCTTTCTGCCATTGGTGGAAGAGCTGCAGGAGTCCTTCACGTAATGCTTCCTGTTCCTCTCCAGAAAACCAATTTGCACTGCTTTTTTCAGCCCCTGAATCACTTGAAAACTTCCTTCCCTGGAGTTGCCACTTCAGGGAAGGAAAATGGGTATCATTCCAAAGGTCCCAAGTGAAAAAAATTGGTAGGATGCCGCAGAATTACAAAAATTGCAGTCATTCGCAGCCTGAACAGTCTCTTGGCTGGTGCTTCCCTGGGCCTTGTTTTGCAGAATTGGCGTTTTTTCTGACCGTGGAACTGCCGCAGAAAATTACCACAGAAGAAGCACCCCTTTTAGAAATGCAAAGTGCTTTGGAGGGTAAGGCTAAAACACAACAAACATCAAAATTCAACAAGTTTGAATGAAATCACAAAACATTAACTAGGCAAGTGCAAGCAGAACTTGACCAGCCCTCGTATATGTTGGCCAGGCCTCCTCGCTTACACGGGCAGTAGCCTCTGGCGTCCCGCATGGTAGTGTACTGGCCCCTCAACTGTTTTCCATATTTATAAACGATCTTCCTTCTGCTGTTAGTTGTCGTATGCATCTGTTTGCATATGATTGTGTTGTTTCCACTGTTGTTCGGTCTGCTGGTGACGCTCTTCAATTGCAAAGCGACCTGAATGCTATCATGGACTGGTGCCTTCGCTGGGGAATGAGAATAAACATTGAAAAGTGTGTGACAATCAGTTTTAGTAGCAAAGTTAGCCCTCAAATATCCACATATTACCTAAGCGGCCAAGAACTGGCTTCTGCAGACCAGACAAAACATTTAGGAATCACGCTAACCAAAAACTTAAACTGGGAACAACATATAAATCAGATGGTCAGTAAGGCCAATTCCAGGGATGGGTAAACGTATAAAACTCCACGTATAATACGTGCGTATAATACATACGTATAATACACGTAGAAAACGTATAAAACCTAAAAGTCGAGTGATGCCTCATTTTTTGCAGAAAAGGCTGCTCTTTAACATGCTAACATTCTATTTATCACATTAAAATAATGACAAGCATCATCATCAATGAAAGGAAAAAATTAAAACAGTTAACCAGTGAAGCCCCGCAATTACTTTAAGTTGGCCACACAAGATTGTCGCCACACACCATTGTAAAAAATTGCATGTACACCAACCATGTGAAAGTTGATGCTGCCAAATTGGAATAATTTACTTGCATATTTTATAACATAGGTCTAGATGCTGTTAAGCAGCAAATGGATGCAAGAATGGCGGCAATGAGAAAGTGACAAAAACCAACCGCTTGCTTTGTTGGGCCGACTCAATACTCCTGTACCAATTCTCTTTCTGGTCTGACAGCCTGGGGGTCCAGATTTCTGCGACCACCAGAAAAACGACCAGCTGTGACAGACAGTAAATGGCAAGCACACATGCTTAAAACCACCTAAGTTCTAGGATAATGCATACGGCATTGGAGTGAAGACCTAGCATAAATGCACTGGGTAACCATGCAATCATTGGCATGATTGTTTTTATCACGATTGCTTCATCATTGTTTCATCGCGATCATTTCATCACCGAATTTAATCTATTTCATTTTCTTTCATCTTTATGAGTATTTCATTTTTATCCACCATTT
>JASGXE010007069.1:0-27352 GCA_030068105.1 Sinentomon sp. SZTP_YWyxl | reverse complement strand
CGCTTCGGTCCGTCATTCGTTGCTTGATTACAACACATGCTGACTGGTCAAAATACTTACCGGAAATTAGGCTTATTCTCAATTCTTCAGTTCATTCTGGTATTAATGCTTCACCTGCATTTGTCTTATTTGGCCGAGAAATTTTTTCACCTCTGGAAATCTCGCTGTGCCAGTCGTGATTGATGTTGGCCAAGCCACAATCACGGCATCAGTCAATTGTCCAGTGGATAAGCTGAATATATCCTCGACGTCCCCTCTCTTCGTCCCTCCCTTTTTCTGCGCGGTAGGTAGGAGTTCGACTCCCAGGTTGCGCGTTGCACCGCGAGGTGTCAAAACGAATGAATAGGGCGGTTTTCAGGCGTAATTTAAGTTTGGCCACAGGGCAACAGCCAGAATTGTTCCCTTTCCTAGATAAGGATGCAAAGATAGACGAGTATCCTCGACACAGGTATTTCTTTGAAATTGTATATTGTTCTTCCTTCTGTGTTCAGATGATGGTTTTCCATAGTTGTTAATACAAGAAGAATTCCTTTATTTTCTCAGCATGAATCCTCTGGTTTAGTTCCTTGATTCCTTGGTATGGTGTCCAGCTTTGTCATGGTGGACCCTGAAGGTTGTTTAAAAGCCTAGTGTGCTCTCAAACTGAAGTCCGGTGCAGTCTAATTGGGTTGTCAGAAAACTTTATCTGTGCGACAAAAGGGCCTCAAGGAAAGTCTGACTTGTCCCTAATCAATATTATTCAGAGAGATCCAAAAACCATTCTTTACCGTTTCAGCAGCAATGTACTGTACTAGGAGGTCGGGCAAGCCAACTGCACCTTTGTCAGCAGTGAGTGCTGCTGCGTGTGATGCTCTGTCCGATACTGCAGCTCCTTTTTAAGCAGCGGCGTGGCCTTGGGAGCAGCAAAAGCAGCGAATTTTGCGGTCTGGTTCCGCTGACATTCGTCTTTCAGACGATGGCCGCTTTCATCCATCGGACGAATGCTGATCCAGTCTCCGCCTAAAGGCTGCGTTTTTTCATTCCCTTGACCTTGACTCCTCCTCTTTCGGCGTAGAGACAGATAGGTTCTGAGGATGAGGGGTCCTTGACTGTTGTTAACAGCGCTGGGTCCCGCTTTATGGATCTCAATGGATTCTTTGAGGTCTCTGACCTTGTTATTTTCAGCCGTGCACAGGATTTTGCTCTCGGTCCAATTGAACCGGTGAGATTTCTCCCATGAATGGGCCGCAACAGCACTTTTATCCACTTCGCCTCTGGCGGTGTGGCGTTTGTGCTCTTTTAACCTTGCTTTTAGAGTTCTGCGGGTTTGTCCAATGTAGACTTGCCCGCACTCGCAAGGAATCTCATATATCCCGCTTCTATTTTCCTCCTCTACCTTATCTTTCAAGTTCGGCAGGGCATTCCTCAGTTTGAGGTGAGGTTTATAGATGCGGCGAATATCGTATGAGCGTAACACATTCGCAATCCTTTCCGAGGTGCCCGGAAGGTATGGTAGGATTGAGTCTGTAAGAGAGCGGCTGTTGCTTTTCGGCTTCAGTCTTTGTTCTCTAATCATTGAAGGTTTGTATCCGTTTTGGATTGCAACCTTTCTTAGATAAGCCGTCTCCTGTTTCCTGGCTTCCACTGTATTACAGTGTGACCCTATCCTCTGACAGAGGAAGCGGAACGCAGAAGCCTTTTGGCTAGGGTGGTGGTACGAATCCTTTCCAATGTATAGATCGGAATTCGTATGTTTCCTATAGACCGATGTGTCTATACTTGACCGTCCTTGGCGTGCTGGACCAGTACATCCAAGAATGGTAGGGCACCTCCCTTTTCAACCTCATATGTGAATCTGATAGATTCACATCTGGAGTTGAGGTGGTCCGTGAATTCCGTTATTGTGTCCTGGCCGTGGGGCCAGACCACAAATGTGTCATCCACGTATCTCCACCAATGGGAGGGTTTGCGGGGCGCCTCATTGAGGGCCTTTTCCTCGAAGTCCTCCATGTAAAGATTTGCTATGAACATTGAGAGTGGTGATCCCATAGGGGTCCGATTCTTCTGTTCGTAGATCTCACCTGATGATCGGAAGAAGGCACGGCACTTTCGTGCCGAAACCGCGGTAGCACACTCTACCAACCACTTGGGATCCGGAATCTGTGCAACGCACAAGCCATATCCATGGCCCAAGGAAACCTTAACCATTTCACTAGGATATGTGTCTAGGAACCTTGAAAATGCCTCTGTTCAGGTGAAAAAGCATGCCTACCTTACCCTCATTCTCCCTTTGCAAGAGTGCTCTTGTGCTGTATGGGACCCCGTTTAAATTTCTGACATCAATGCTCTGGAAAGTTTCCAACGCCGATTTCCAACGCCGAGCGGTTGAAAATTTCGCATTAAGGTATTGCCATATGACCTACGTTGCTCATCGATTTGTTCTGCAACGAGTTTGAATAAAAATCGTAAGCGCGTGGCATCTGTACACTGGTGACCCTCCTCCGCCCACAACTTTTCAAAACAACATCTGCAAACCGAAGCAGCTGGTCTCATGCATGGCTCGACAAATGCAGTCGTTTTGCTATTTACTCCACTCAAAATACAGGGCTTTTTAGCCTATTTTCTGCGATATTTTAGCCTTAAAACAATCATTGCATGAATTTCCAGCGACCAAGCACACATACCACATCCTTCCGCAAATGCGAGTGTGCAGCAGGATGCAACAACTCCTATATTTGATCGCGGCTTGAAATTTGGTGTATTTTAACCATCACGAAAAAAGATATCGATCTGCGTGAATTGTTTTGAATTGGCGGATTCCGCGTTGGTAAAATCGGTTTCCACTTTGGTGCATGAAAACGGAAGAGAAGTGAAACTCAAAAAAAAAGTATTCCTCTTCCAACAATTTCTTTCCAGGTTTGTGCTTATGCATTAAAATCAATTTATACACATTTATGCACACAAATAATTAACAACACATCAACGCAGTCGCCCAAAATTGGGAAAACACAAAAAACAAGCAGTGAACCAAGAAAATATCTGGATCTCACAAAAAATGGTGAAAATAAGGAAGGAAAGCTAAAATAGATTGCGATATTCTTAAAAAATGAATTGAAAATACGAACAGTAGGATCAATTATGGTTTACAATAAACGTTTTAATGATAAATACAAAATTTAATGTAAAGTAGAACAAATAAAATAATAAAAATTTTGTTTTCATGAAGTGTATAAAGAGATGTAAAAAATGTAGAAGAGAAGATTGCATACAAAGGAGTCAGAATGACTCCCACAAGTCATTCTGACTCCTTTGTATGCAATCTTCTCGTCTACTTTTTTACATCTCTGTATACACTTCATGAAAACAAAATTTTTATTATTTTATTTGTTCTACTTTACATTAAATTTTGTATTTATCATTAAAACTTTTATTGTCAAACCACAATTGATCCTACTGTTCGTATTCTCAATTCAATTTTTTAAGAATATCGCAATCTATTTTAGCTTTCCTTCCTTAATTTCACCATTTTTGTGAGATCCAGATTTGTGAGAGAATCAGGACATGGCACCTTTGAGTGGCATTTAGTTTCCGTGATACATTTCAAAGTCGTTGAGTTCCATTCTTCTTTTTTGTTGCCAGAACAAAATGCAATCAACTCTCTCCTGGCACAAACATTTTTCAAAAAACAAGTCATTTTTGGCCATGATGTTAAAATGAAAGGTTACGTATTATGGTTCCATTTTGAGCGCGTATTCGCACCAGGACAAAATGGCAAAAAATTGGCGAGAAAAGATTTTGATTGGTTCAAGGCTTCAAACTTTTCACCAGCTCTTTCAGCACAAAACTTCAGACATCTATGCCAATTTTTCATAGCATAGTGGTAAATAGATGAGGATGTATTCCTGAGCTCTGAAAATGCTGCTTTTTGCCAAGTCTTGAAATCTTGAACATTCCATTTTGCACGACAAATGCCCTAGTTTTAGATTTTTGGATGATAAACACCACATCTACGAACAATTACTGCCTCACGAAGCCCATGGTCCTGATTTGGCAACAGCAATTTTTGGTTGTTATACCTAAACTGAAAACAACTTGGCAGAAAAACCATGTCCACGTATTCAGGACTTTGCCAAAGCAATATTTTAGCGGCAGTGTTCCGATTCGCGTAAAAAATCAGGCGAGCAGTTCTGATTCGATCCATTTGCCGGCAGTGTCAAACTTATTATGAGCACAATATTTTCGAGCCAATTCTGGAAGTTGCCAAGAAAATCAGATGCAAAAAATTCGAAGGTCTTAAAATTAATGGCAGTTCCGCCATCGTATGCGGTGACCGTTTATTTTCGCAGGAGCGAAACATCGGCTCGACCATCAGCATGCCGCATCATAGTTATAAGTTGCCAAGCTCCGATCTATCAAGCTCCCGATGTATATCCAAATTCCTCGGCTACCATTTTGTCGCGTCCACCCTCTGGCTGGCAGAATCTTTTACCTGGAAACAGATCATCAAATTCAATTTCTTGCATCTCGTCTGGCAAAAAGCAAGAAGTGCGTTTTGTTTCGTTTCGTTCTGTTGCGAAATCAGTAATTTTTTTGTTCGCTCCGCGCCTCGACTACTTTTTGATTAACGGTGTTCTTGCAAAAAATGAAGACAAATAAGTTGATGCAGCCTGTAATTTGGTGAAAATATTTCCCGCGCCTTTTAACACATTCTCCTCATCTTGTAATATCTTCTATCAGTTGCAAATCTCGTTTTGGAAAAGTGCTAGTTGCGACTGTGCCCGTTTAAAAAAACCTTTGCAAGTTTCTCGTTCGGAAATCCAAAAACAGGTTCCGAATTTTCAAATAGATTTGGTCCAGTCAACTACAATTCGATGAACATTTAATCATTGCAGTTTCTTTCAGAATTATTTTATTTTATTTCTTCCAGCGCAGAGCTTCTGAACAGTGATTCAACCAGGGAAGAGCTAACGTCAATATGTTCCACAATACAACAAACGAGAGTGTGTCGCTCTACGAGAGATTTGTGGAATACGAGAGCCGGCACCTACCAATCTACTATTCAGAAATGACACGGCGTTACTTCTTCATCCCGTTTGTTGCCGTTATTACGTACGTAGCCGGTATTACGTATTTGCAGCGGATCATGAAAACAAGAAAACCTTTCAACCTGAAGCGGGCTCTGATACTCTGGAATATAATGTTGGCCGTCTTTAGCATCGCATCAACAGCGGGCTTTCTCAGAGGATTTATAAATCAATTGTAAATTTTTATCAATCATCTTGCGATGGAAGGTATTGGAATTTGTACATTTTCAGCAATAATTTACATAAGAAATGTTAAGTATTTGCTCTCCGCAATGCCTGTTCCATAGATAACATGCAACCTCATAAGCTTTGAGTTTTCAGTCAGACAAGAACCAAAAATTCGGATGCATAACAAGTGTTACATTCTGAAAGCCACTGTCGGTTTCCCCTTAGCAGATCCTGATATTTGTCTAGTGCATAAAATGCAGTATTTAGCCAATACAGCGAAAAAATCATCTCGCACACATTTGAGAACAGATCTAGATGGGTTCTAAGACGGTATAACCTGAGTTATTTTTGGAACATAAGTTGATCTTATTCACAACATCCAAGAGTATGCACTCTAAGGTGAAATGATAATAGGTATGTGCTTTTGGTCAGCGTGGCTTGTGTTAAATTTCAACTGGCAAGAATGGGTATCTGATTTCCATCCGACCAGTCGCCCGGAGTGTAGGGGTATCACGGTGGGATCATGTTGCCTTGCCCTTTTGTGAGGTCA
This sequence comes from Sinentomon sp. SZTP_YWyxl, assembly GCA_030068105.1. Classification (NCBI taxonomy): domain Eukaryota; kingdom Metazoa; phylum Arthropoda; class Protura; order Sinentomata; family Sinentomidae; genus Sinentomon; species Sinentomon sp. SZTP_YWyxl. The sequence continues at coordinate 21,571 of JASGXE010007069.1, read as the reverse complement.
AGTGCACTTTTCAAGAATGTCTCACCAAAAATGCACCCATGCTCATGACATTGCCGTTCTTGAAAATCCACATTTTCTAAGCCAAGGAACATTCTGTTGAGGCATGTTACGTCGATCGTTATTCATTTTCACATGCTTTCCTTTTTGATGTGCATCGCACACTGTGGGTCTTCTTTGGTCCCTCCACCACTACCAACTACCACTGTTCCTTTTCAATATTGTGGACAGTGTTCTTTTTAACCCAAGGTAGTCACTGTACTTCAAATTACACATACTCCAATGTGCAGAAACCCAGTTTCGCTCCTCGCAGCCCAACCATTACTACAACCATCCTAATCGCAAACCCCCCTTTCGTTATGCGTTGGACGTTAACGGCCACGGTATCGCAGGAATTTGTGAGAAAGTGTGTGGAGATAGGCGAACCGTACGAGTACCATTTACCTATTTCATGAGTCAAGTATACATTTCGGCCAGCATTCAAGCTTATCACGAACAAATGGCCTACAATGTCACATGAAGCTGTTTTGAGAAGCTGCAATTTCTAAAAAGGCTCCCGTAAACACAAACTGTCAATTTTACGGAGATAAGGAGTGGGAAAACATCAACGAAAGCACAACTTCTTGCACACATTTATTTCGCCCTTCAATGCGTATTGCCAAAGTAAACAAATCTCAGGTTTTGCTCTTATGTGGGAGTTGTAACATTTTGGAATGCAATAGCCTCTCCTCAAATCCAATATTTCACCGTACTGCCAAGAGAAAGTACGAGCAAAATGCCATTTTCATACGTGCAGGCTATTTCGCGACCCATAATAACATCTTTCGGAATCGTTTGATCCGATATCTAGACAAAAGTGATATTTTTTAAGTTAAAAAAATTAGATTTTATAAATTCGTTTTTTTTTTTTTTACCCTATTGTGTCACTTCAGCATGCCCTAAAGAATACAAATGGCCATGTGAAATTACTGCCAACAAACAATTTAACGAACCTCTTTTTCGACTCTAGTCAAATTAATAAAAGTAAAAAACTGACTAATAAAAATATTAACTAAACTGACTCACTGACTGATTGAGATAAATTATTGGCAACATCCAGAACCTCTTGCAGCTTTGCAAATTTGGCAACTTTGCATATTTCTTCAATGGAGTGATTTTGGGGAGTTTTCAAAATTTTCCAAAATTGTAAGCTTTGCATGCCCACACGGCGCATGCAAAGGTTACAAACATTCACTCAGCACGAATTCACTTGGAACACACGAGTAATGTAATTGATACCATATGACGATGAATGTTTAGTTGGTCCGGCTGCAAGGGCGAAGCCCCCTAGTGGTTTTCTCATGTTGAATTTGCGAAGCAAATCATGACGAGTACAAATCTACTGATAACTTTTAAAATATTTTCGGTCATTTATTCACCTGCGACTCCATTGTTTATGATCTCCTGTATGGACACGGACACGCATGCCTTGGGTTTTTAAGCAAGTGACCAAAACCAGCAGTCAAGTTCCTCCAATCTATTATACATACAATGTATTGTTTGGGTTCATTTAGATAACATGAGATTTTTTTATATAGCCTCTACGCCGAACCTCGTCACCGCGTCGCGGGATTCTGGGGTTGGGTTTACATCTGCTCCAAACTTGCCGAACTCGGAGATACACTGTTTCTCATTCTGAGAAAGAAACCAGTCATGTTTCTGCACGTCTACCATCACATAACGTCTTCGTTGTATACGTGGTATGCATTCGGTAGCGAACTGCCCGCAGCTGGTTATTTTGCCCTCATCAACACCATAGTCCACTCGATTATGTACCCCTACTACACGGTGATGAGTCTTGGAATTCCGGTTTCGAAGAAGATACCGATAGTTGTGACATCACTCCAGATATTCCAAATGGTTCTTGGTGTTTCGATAAGTGTTTACGCCATCGTCTTAAGACAGATTTATGACATTCCCTGTGATCACACCTTGACGCATAGCTTAGTCTCGTTTGCCCTTTACTTTAGTTACCTCATTTTGTTCTCAAGATTCTTCATGCAACGATACATAGGCCCGAAATCTATGTCGAAGAGGTCTTGAACTATCTGCTGTCGTGAGTATAGGAATCTGTAATATACGGCACTGAGAGCAAGGATAGTGTAAATCCAGAAAAAGGGATAAAAAAATAAAAGGGGTGAAATACAGTTTTTGCTTTTTCAGATTCGAATATAACGCTTTTAGTCCTGTTTTAGTTGTGTTGCTGCTTTTTTAAATCTGGCAAGTGCAGCAGGTGGCAAATATTCAGCAGCAACTTCTACCTTTGTCCATATTGTCGCAGCTATTTTACTTCGCTTGTGATACACTTTTGAATATGGAACAATGTCACTCACGCCCCTCAATAAAATGAAGAATTTGACATTGTCGTTGGAAATAATGGCTATACGCTATTGCTCCTCAATTATAACTTGACCTTAGGTAATGTTTTTACAATTTTGGAAAACACAAATTCATTTTGCAATTGTTTTGCAATGAAGGGCCGATGAGCAACCACCGCAGTTAAATTGAGGTGTTTCTGCTGGAGATAATTTTTCGTTGTTTAATTTCCATTTGATTTCTATTCAGAAGCCTTTCGGTGCTGGTTTATTCTTTATTGATAAAGTGGTTAACATAACAATTTGTCATTTAATTAGTTGTTTTTGCTGGTTTTTGTTTTTGCATTTCCCTCTCAAGGCGATCATCGGTTACAGACATTTTTATTGTTGTTCCAGTCATGTAGACTACCGGAGTCTGTTAACATCATTATTTTGTCATCGTAAATATTTCCGATTTCTTTACTTTCCCGACAATGCTTCTCTCCAAAGATGTTGATGTGAACGCGAGAGAGGTTTCTTCAAATGCAATGTTACTTTAATCGTTACTGATTATTTAGCAAATTACGAGGGGCGCTATAAAAGTTTTTGACATCACCCTGTAGTTCAGAAAATCTTACCGCTATCAAGATTTTGTTTAGTTCAGGGCTTCAAATATTTCTGCAGCTCTTTCAGCCAAATTTGCAGACATTTATGCCAATTTTTCATGCTATGGTGGTAAATAGATGAGGGTGTGTTCCAGAGCTCTGAAAATACTGCTTTTGGCTGAGTCTTGAAATCTTGAACATTCCCTTTTGCGCGACAAATGCCCAAGTTTCAGGTTTTTGGATGATAGGCCCCACATCAACAAATAATTACTGCCTCCTGAAGCCCATAGTCTTGATTTGGCAACAGCAACATTTGGTTATTAAACCAAAATCTAAAACTACTTGGCAGAAAAACCATGTTCACATGCTACGGAACTCACCCTAATCTGAGTACCATTCTGCCCATGGAAGGTTGGGTTGGACACCTGTCAATTTGCAAGGCAATAGCTGGAGAGTATTTTGTAGGCCTAAGCTAAACGAAATCTTGACATTGTCAATATTTTTTACTTACAGGGTGATGTCAAAACGTTTTCGAACACCCTTCGCATTAAAGCTTGAAGTAGGGAAAACACATAATATCCAATGGTAAAACCATTTCTATCCTTAGCGAACGAGGAACGGCATATGATGGTTTCCATTAGCAACAGTGGTTTCAATGTGCCTGGAGATGCTCTTATGGATTATTGGAAAATCACAGGACTGGCTGAAATCAGGATCAGCCCCACTCCAAATGGCACTTGATTGACAGATGGTTCAACAAGTTTGCAGCGGATAAAGGCTTTTCTTCACAGGACCTAGACCTGTGAAGAAAAGCTTTTATCCTACCCAAGAAATTTGCAGCATAAAGAATACATAAAAAGGATACATAAGATACATAAGAATACATAAAAATACATAAAATGTATAAGAATACATAAGAATTCATAAAAGAAATAAGAATACATAAAAATGTTGTTTCAGCCCCAAAAGCAGCCCTTGTTCCTTAAATTATTCATGGGCTATTTCCTAAAAAGGAGAAGGGCGCTTTGAAACTGAGTGAGATGCAGCCTAAACAACACATACAGATCGGCCTATCTCCGCTGAATCCAAAAATGCAAAAAAGCATTTTCGAAAAATTTCCGCTTCAGTCCTTTCACTTCTGGCCCCTTCAAATTTCAATTTAGAATTTAGAAAATTTATAATTAAAAATTAAAATTTAGAATTAAAAATTAAAATTTAGAATTAAAAATTAAAATTTAGAATTAAAAATTAAAATTTAGAATTAAAAATTTAGAATTAAAATTTCAATTTAGAATAATTCAATTCAACAATTTAAACTTTTTTTTAAAACTCTTTAAAAATTATTAAAAACTCAGGCAGCAATAATCGAAACCTAAAAGTACAAAAGTTCCTAATTTGGTACCTGAGCCTTCAGACATTGGTCTTAATCGAACACTGTAAATCCGCAAGGCATCGACCAGAACTTTTTATTTTCTTAAGCGGTACTCATGGAACTCAGAATCGGTGGAGATTTCCATAGCATACAATAGGTACCGATAACCAGTGATGATATTCGAATGCCACTAGCAGCAACCCCGTTGATGTTCGACAAAGCGCCCACCTGAACAGTCTCCTCTTCTGTTTTGTTCTCACCTTGAATCTTTAGAGGGAAATACCGGAAGATCTGGCGCCAATAAATTGAGCTTGTTGAATCCAGCGGGTGGCGGATGTCATTGCATTTTTTTCTGGTAAGAACGGCGATTTTTTGCAACATTTGATTCGAATGTTCAGTCTGGTTCAGTTCCTATGTTTTTTGTTCTCTGTTGGTGTCAATGTTTCTTCGCATGTTTTTATCCATCCAGCAATTCGAAGGAGAGTTTTTTTGTTAGTTCGTCACGATTCTTCGTTAACTTTGCGCAGATGGAGAAGCGCAATTTTCACCATTGGGGTTGCTGATCGGGGTTTCTTTGTTACTTCTCGTCAATTTGCCAACAGACCAAGAGCTTAATGCAAATTCTGGGTCACAGAACCTGCGACGGTGTTCAGGCAGGCATACAAACCGGCCCCATTTGCACGTCCGTAAGATGTATTGAATTGTTGAGCTATATCAATAAGAATACAATAAGAATTGCTAATAATTAAATAAGAAATAAAAATTTAATAAGAACAAAGGACAAAGTAGTTTTATACTCTTTATCCGATTTTAATTATTTGTAGCCTGGATCATCAGCGAGCAGAATGTCGCCACACCTGACTAACCTGAGACCAAACAAAACCTTATCGAACCTAACCAAACCCAAAACATAAACCCAGCCAAAGGTTTACACAATGATTTGTTCGGAACACCCTGTGCAGTTATAAATATCAGGTGTCAATTACGTTAGTTCTTTGGTAATCGATGCTCGATATGTTTCTTATGTTGTAGTGAATAGCGTTCCCACTACAAACAGGTTGGAAACTGAGTTTACAATTTGGCGTGAGAATAGAAACTACACACACTGTCCCCCACAAAACAAACTTTACTCAATAAGAAAAAATAAATGAACAGAATTGAAATATAATTTGGACATTCCTGATTCTTGCTTCCTGGGATGCGGTAAATGCGCCAAGATGCGGTAGTTGAGTGCTTTCGAAATGAATTGACCTCCTTTTGAGCTGTCCGTGTTTTCGGGTTACTTTGTCTTTTCGATTAGCATACAGGACCAGGAAAATAAAAACAAACATGTTTCAATGAATGGAGGTGTTTTTAATTTGGCCAGGTTAAAGTAATGGTCAGAACAGGCAGCCAATGTCAGTCAATAAAAAAATATTCCTATCTCTTTCACGAATCGGTGGTCATAGGTGCCTACCCACTTGCCCGCTTGGCGAATGTGGTTGTATCCAGCAGAGACTGGGTAGCCAGTCACGCAGTAGTGATCCATTTTGACCCCAGCATAGTATGGCGATCTCATTGGCCGCACACTGTTCTTAACGAATCTGCTCACAGAATATTCCACACGCGAGGCACCTAGCGAGTGGGTGAAAACGATATCTAATCTTGCGTGAAAGACGGTGATTAATTGTGTAAACAACCTTGATTCCACTGTAGGAAAATCAGGAAATTGGTATCCGAATTGCCGAAATAATTCCCGAATAATGAAAAGGGCGACCGAAAATCCCAAGATCTGAGCTCTGAGGTTTGAAAAGTATTTGTGTTTCCTGAATCTCAGGGGCCTGAATCCTGATCTATTCGAACACATTTTACCCAGTGCTCCCTCTTTGGAACCGTTTTCCTCTGCCTAAAAGAAATCGCTTAACATGTCTTGGAAATCTCCTCCAGAATATGCAGCAAAAATAAAAAAGACAATACCGTTGTCATTTTAATACCTCATCATGTTTAATTCAATTTTACAATTTTAAGCTATTTTGTTTAATTCAAATATAGCAGAGCGCTTTAACTAATCCTTTGAAATGTTCTGAATTATTTTAATCGGATATTTGTCTTCTAATCGAATACAAAATGAAAGTTTTCAAAATAATATAGGTTTTAAGACTTCTCATGTCCTTCACTGGCCAGCGTGAATATTGCACTCTATCACTTGACCAAAACGGTCCCAATACCAGGCTTCGGTGAGGCCGAAACTACATAAGAAATTGAACGATTCAAGTTCGTCAAATATGCCTGCCATTATGCGGAATAACAGCATTTCTTCCATTTAAGCTCGACTCCGTCCGCCAAAAAAGGCACAACATGACACTGATGGTATAGCCTTTTTGGGTTCACGAAATCAATATGGACAGAGTCAGTTGAGTCTGAAGCACAATCACTTCAGCAGCCAGTCTTCCCACTGTTCGCGAGATCTTGGCAGGGAAAATTACGGCCCTTTTTGGGGGTAAGGGATTGAGCCCAAACCAATCCGATGGGGCCCCCAAGTAGCCAAAATCAGGTACGAGCTGTTGCCTAGTAAAGAGTCGCGACAAGCGCAAACATCTCACTGCCAACTTCGAACGCATGGTGTTCTCTCGATAACAAGGCCGTTAAGCTGCATTGGTGACGTCACAAGACTGGACTGGAATCTCCGACGAAGTGCATTTGGAGAAATGGGAATGCACTGCGAAAAGTGCTCGTTCCTGAAATCTGTCAAACCGATTCGAGAGCGGAACATTCCAAACGAATTCAAAAGGACCTTGATGTCAGAAAATGATTCATCGATCATGGATACAACGCGGATTGCACTGAGTGCCTAAAAAGACAACTCTGTGGAATCCGCGTTGTAGGCCTATCCATGATTATCCGGATTGCCCGTTGCTGAAACGCCCACGCTGCTGCATACGGAGCCATTCAGAATAGCCGGGCCATACGAGATTTTTTCAGACTTTTGAAAGCACGGGGCAATGTAATTCCCCATTTGACATGCGCCGTATAATACATCACACGAAGGAATGCATTTAACGGCGCTTACTATAGATGGGGAGTAACATTGCCCCGTGCTTCAAAAGTCTGACAAAAATCTCCTGTGGCCCGAGTATTTAGAATGGCTGTGTATATTCACTTCGTTTCAGGAAAGTAAATTTGGCCTCCAGAGTCGGCAATTGGCACTCGTGGCTCTGTGGTTGGAGTTTCGATTAAAATTACGAAAGGTCACATGTTCGATTCCACGCTCGGCCACTCTTTTTATTGAATAAACGAACAAACATTAACGCATGGCCGAAAGCAGACGTGGGTCATGTGGGATGGCTGAGTTGAATTTAGTTGGCAAAATTAAATTGGTCCAAAACGGTTAGTTGGCCCGTAGTGGGTACCAACGTTGGCAGACGATTGATTTAAGCTTCATCATTTGTGGTCTTGGGAGTGGTGTTTTTTGGGTCTTGGGACTGAAGTTGATTAGATGCCACAAATGAAGCTGGCAAATATAACATGGATATAAGTTAGAAATCTCAGAACTCAGACGTTCCAGGCGTTGTCTCCACCGTGAAGGAGAAAGTGGCCACGAACTCTACGCCAAAGCCGTTGGAAGCTGGTGACAAAACTTTTGGTAAAGTTGGCTCCTTTTGTCTCACGGCTTAATGCTTTTGGCGTTTCACAGTCGGTCTGACCCGCCACTCCTTGCAACTTTAGTTTTCTAAAATAAAATGAGGAAGGTAACGTTCCTCAAAAATGTAAAACGCAGTAGCGCACACAGATTTCATGAACTGACGAACTTTCCTCCTGGGAAAACACGTTGCGAATCTACAATTTCCGAATTTCGTCATCCTTCGAGAAGAATAAGAAATAAAAAAGATGTGACCAGCCTTGCAGTTTACAAGTCCGTGACAAGATGTACCATCTGACAAATTGAAACGGCACGAGCACGATATTGAAGTTGATGCCATGAGAACGGAACAAGACAGTTAAAACATAAAAACATTTTGCAATGTGGCTTACTAGCACGTCAGGACCAATATAACTTAAGCAAGAAAATACTTGAAACAATTATCAGCATCGATATCTGCATTGGTGATTGTGCCAAATAGAAGGGCATCAACAAGAACCGGAAACAACCCAATCGCCCTCAATAAAGTATCACCAGGTCTTGTGACGTTACACCAATTTCAATTTGCACGCAACGACCTTGATAAATCGGTAATTGGGTACGTTCCTGTCTAGTCTACTTTGTTCTATTTAGACGCGCCATCGTGCGAATCGTCATCACAACCACACAGTGCTGGATTTTACATGCTCACAAAACCAACTCATGCATGTCTTGAGACTGGATCAGGAGAGGGTGGGAAAGGATCTCCCTGACAGAGGGGAAAATGAATATCAGCGGATTTGTTTTGTAAGTGAATTCAATTCTGCTGAATTTTTTTACTTCAGACAGGGAAATCATATTTTCTGCAGTGAAAATTCCAACCATGCAGTGGTGTGCAACTTCATTTATGATTGCCTGAATACTTCTATATTGCCTTTCGACAATTGCGATACATGGGTTTGTCTTGGGACTGGGAGGCCGACAGACCGATGGTCTTTCCACTGTTGCAAAAATCATGGATGTAGCATTGAAAATTTAGCATGCTCACTTGCTCACGCTCGATAAATAATGGGCAGATCCGCTCTTGGAACAATGCCAGTCGAAACAGGAAAATTAATAAATTCGTAAAAAATCAGACACTAATATCATTAAGGCAAGGTTTGCAATAAAATTTAAAATTGAAAACAAACTCAACGTCGAATACCACCAAAGTTATACCGACACACTCAAATCGTGATCCGCTTATAAAATCGTGAAAGAAAAATCAACAGAACGACATTTGAACTGATAAAATTTTGAATAAACTTCTAGGCAAACTACATTTGTCATCTCGATAACACCATCCCATGATATTCAGACCCTCGTTTACAGAGGCTCCACAAAACAGCCTTAATTTTTCAGGTTCAGGTAAAAATATGTCGTTTTTCGAAAGAAATGTTCAAAAGGGACAGAAAGGGAACAGGACTGCGGGGTCAAAAGGACCAAAAACAAAATATGACAGAAGGAAAACAAAATGTGACAAAAGGAGGCGAAATAGACCACACAACAATTTCACAATAAAACACGACACATTCTAGTGATGCGTGTCCCTTAAAGTTAGTCCTAAAAAGCACCGCTTCATGAGACAGATGAAGGTCCTCCCTTTACAATGCAACTTGTTTGTATTGTCGTTGCCAATGCAATGTTGGTGATAAAGTCATCTGCACAGCAAATTGTAGCTATTATGTTTAGAAATCAGCAGATTTCATTTGCTGCTCAAATTTCACTTTCAAGCTCTGAAATTGCATAGTTTATTTTACTTATCTGACTTCTTTCAAGCCGCTTATCTTCAAAGGGCACGCCAGGCATGAAACCTCTTTCTGCTGGGGATGTTTTCTGCGTCGATGTTTGTCAATTTCGCAGCGGCATTTCCGGGATGGTCAGTCGCAACTCACAAAGTTTACGTAAGCGAAGAACGACAATGATGGATAGGGCGGACTGTTTTCATACACGATGACTGTTGGTGAACTGTGAACACTGACTGATGATGTTTTTGAAAAAGATGAAGAAGAAGAAAACAGAAAATATTTTTTGAAAACATTGAAAAGGTGATTAGTGATGGTCATCATGCCAGTTTTTAATTTATTTTCGAAAATTCAATCATCTTCTCAACCAACTTTCATCTTCTCAAACAGGATTTTGGGTCCAGTGAATTCAGTGACACCCCCGCCAGAAATAAAAGATAAGAGGGGAGGCATAGAAATGCAAGTTGTTTTTTGGGTCCAGTGAATTCAGTGACACTCCCGCCAGAAATAAAAAAGAAGAGGGAAGGAATAGAAAAGCAAGTTGTTTTTTAGGTCCAGTGAATTCAGTGACACTCCCGCCAGAAATAAAAAATAAGGAAAGGAATAGAAATGCAAGTGCCAGATTGCCACAAAACTTTCTTCTCGTAAAAGTATCACATTTTAACCTAGTGACCGGAAACGTTCAATACAATTATTGCAGGTTTCAGAAAAGTTCAAAAGGCGGAATTTTTCTGCAAATATTGATGTAATTTCCATCCAAACTACATAATCTTCTGTCTGAATGTTTTGCTCGCCTTTGAAATCTCCCGAAAGCCAATCCCAAGCCTTTAGCTATGAAAGATTTACCTAGTTTCTCTTTTTTTCATTTAGTATTCGACCACAATGGCATTTTCTCCGAAAATTTTGAAGGGTGCTCGGCATAACGTACGGCGGCAATTAATCACCCTGCCTCAACTTATGGGGGAGGGAACGTACTTGGTCCGAAATTTTTAACTTCGAATGGTTTCAGGATAGGTTAGGTTCGGTTAGGATAGTGTAATATAGGTTTGGTTAGATCTTGTTAGGTCAGTTTTACTTGTACTTTGGTTTGGCGAAATTTGAGCGAGATAAGAAACATTCGATCAGTTTCTCGGACCAAAGTATCCCGACCCAACTTGGGCTTGGAATTCGCCTTCCAACTTTTATCAGAGCATCATATCAGGAATACTACTTGCTGTGCATTTTAGGCACCCAAAAATTTTCAGAAGCATATTTTAAGACCGCTCCAAGGTTTCATGACCTATTTCAAGCAATGCATAATTCCTGAACAACGGTTAATTTAAATAAATTTAACAAGCATTTCATTTATCCTAACTGTGCTAACTGGACTTTTTCAAATTATTTTCGTAAATTTAGTTAGCAACCTTCAATAATGGAACATTGTAATTGCCAGGACACCTAAAACAGTGCCCTGAAAGGTAATTTCGTAAACTTTTCAAAATGTAACATGTATTAAGGAGATTGTGATTTGGAAATGTATTCACAATAACAAAAGACGTCTTATCATTTACAAGTAATAAAAGAGTATTTCTCTGTACATAATACAATGGGTACGTAAATCGGACTTGCACTTCCAGTCGCTTCGTGCCATTGGAAATTCAGATGCTTTTCCGACCCCCTTTGCCCAAACTCACCAGACAGCCGGAATTATGACATGCCAGTAAAGATCGTATTTACTTTAGAGCAATGTTCTCTAACAACATGAAAAAATTGTCAAAAATTGAAAAGAAGTCCATCCCTGTTACTTGAGGGAAACCCCACAAGTGCAGTACCATCACGGTAATTCTTATGATGTCAAAGGACCAGGCCACAATGAAAAGAGTTCTGCGCTCCACAATCAGAAACTCCGTTGAGTAAGCCACGCTTCGACAACAATTGTCACTGTATGACATTATTTTCCTTTTTCTGAAATCAAATGCCACCTTTGATCAACAGAACAAAAACACATGTTGGGCAATATTCGCAAATGCAGTTGTTGTTCGTGGTAATAAATTCTATTCTGCGTTCGGCGCCGATCACAATTTCGGGCTTGTGGCCAGGGTGCTGTGTGGCACGAGTAGCGAAACAAGAATCCTCTATATTTATTTTTCCATGACGGCTTCTCTATCAAAATCTTCCGCAATTGTTTTGAAGTTTCCATTCTTATTGGACTGGATCCATCTGTGAGCAGCAGAAACTTTCTATGCAAGCCTATAGAGGTACATAACTGAAATCGGTTTAATACTAGGACCGCGTGTTCAGTCGCGGATAGGCTGTGCGAACCGATTATTTGTGGGGCCGCATTTTTTTCATGCGTTCGTTCACGTCTGCACACCCATTGTGAGATCCATAGCCTAGTGGCTATGGCTCTCACAGCGAATCAGAGATAATGTTTCTTGTGACCTCAAGCGGGCACGACTGCGTGAACTGCTTCGAGATCATCCCTTCCAAGGCAGTTAAACAGAGTTTAACGTCCGAGCCAAAAGCACATGTCAGGTAAGGGCAAGCGAACCGCAGGGGTATTTCCTACCCACAGAAATGACGTCCCTGACAAACAGCACAGTTGCATTGGCGCTGCTTCTTGTGTCGCAGAAGTTTTTTGCAGAAAATACCCCAGCGCTGTGTGGCACTGGAAGGCCACTTTGATTCAGGGGACAAGGGAGTTCCAAAAACTGCTGAACGTGAGCTGCTACGAGATTATCCCTTCCAAGGCAGTTAAACAGAGTTTAACGTCCGAGCCAAAAGCACATGTCAGGTAAGGGCAAGCGAACCGCAGGGGTAGGTGTTTCCTACCCACAGAAATGACCTCCCTGACAAACAGCATAGTTGCATTGGCGCTGCTTCTCGTGTCGCAGAAGTTTCTGCAGAAAAAACACCAGCGCTGTGTGGCACTGGCAGGCCACTTTGATTCAGGGGACAAGGGAGTTACAAAATGTCTGTGAAAATTCCGCGGATTGCATGGAATTTTTCACGCACAATATCAGAGGGTTTCGCAATTTCACAAAATCAGGCATTCAGAATGGTAGGCAAAGTGGTAGGCAAAACCCTCAGGGGGCAGGGCAAAACCCCAAAGAGCATTCACGGACACGATTAGGGTGCCTGATGGCAGAATGTTGTCATCGATGATTGGCCGCAGAGCAGGTACCTCGGTCTCTTCTGTTCTCTGGACATCCTGATAACTGGAACTCGTCCGCTTCCCAATTCGCAGATAGGTACCAAATATCCAAGTCCAATTCTGTCAATTCTGTTCAATCGTACTCCAATTTCCTTAGTTATCGGCCCCCAAAAGAGAAATTGTGTTGGCTGGAGGGAAATTCAGTTGCCCTGGTTTTCATCCTTCTCTGATTTCAGTGTTTTGTTTTCCAATGACTGCGTTTCGGCGTTATACCACCCAAACCACAGGAGCTGTCCCGAACCACCGGAGCTGTTTTAATCACCGGAGCCACCCGAACCGGCTCCGGTGATGGCCACAGGAGCTGATCCGAGCAATCAAAAGGCACTTTTGAAAAGAAAAAGCGGGAGGGAAAGTATCACATGCATGGGCCAGTGCGAACGAGGCCCGAGCGGCATTCCAAGTGGAGTCCTGACTCCTGGCAACATGGTTCTGAAGGGCGGAGGTCTTCAAATCTGCACGAATCGGGGCACTTTTCCATCTTACCCCATACAATGACTCCCTGCTCACAAAAAAGCTCAGGTTTTTAAAAAAAAGTTTAGGTAAGGGAAGGATAGGTTTGGTGGGTTAAGATAGGGTCGGGTTGGCTGGGTAGGTTGGCTAGCTTTGGGCTTATGGTAGCCTGCAAGAATTCTCGACCAGGCAAGGAAATTCATCGTTTTTTGTTTGCTTTCGACGGCATTGAAACCCCACCAAAAAAAATTACAAAAAAACTTTTGGAGGTGGGGAATCGAGCCTGGGTCATCAGCACTCAAGACTATCCACTGAATCATTCAGTTCCGCCTTTCAATAAACCGAGCGGCATGCGTTGCACTGTAACTTCGATGGAGGCTTCTTTCTTGTTTGTGAACCCGCATATCCTGAAGGACTGGTTGTGTGAATGGTCGATTTCGACGCGTGTTCTTTGTCGAAAACAAAAAAATGCTTGCATTTCGCGATCTCTCTTGATAAAATAGTTAAATGGTATTCAAATGCAATGGTTGGTTTTTTGAAAGCTTCATGATGGCGTGTTGCGTTGGACGGTCCAAAAACCAACCCGTTCCAACTTGGACCGGGTTGGTTTTTTTTCTTGATTTGTGCTTTTGTTCAAGGAATTGCCGTTGTGGAGATCGTTTTCCGGAACTGCGGCAGTGTTCTTAGCGTGTTGTGTTGGCCTGGGTGCGCAATTGATTTGGCCTGGGTACGCAATTGATCAGGCCTGGGTGCGTAATTGTCAAGGAGTTGCAAAGCACTGCCGAAGTTCCGAAAAACAGTCTTCGCAAAGGCAATGCCTTGAACGAAAGCACAATCAATAAAAAAATCAGCCCGGGCCGCGTATTTTATTATCTATACGAATTCGGCAATGTCCCGATTTGGCACTTGGACAAAAAAGCAAAATAAAGCTAACCTAACCAAACCTAACCAACCTAACCTACCCTAACCTAGCCTAACTAACATATGCTAACCTTACCTAACCCATTTTCTATGTTCAAAGTGTTTTCTTGCCTTTTTTGTGTCTCGGGACTTTTACATGCGGTTAGATGGAAAAGTGCCCGATTCGTATAGATTAATCAAATACGCGCCCGGGCCAATGCAACACGCCATGAACCAAGCATGAACACTGCCACAGCACTCAGCAGTTGCGATTCCGAAAAATGATCTGCGCAAACCACAGCCCTCTCTTGAGGCTGAGGCGCAAACCAAACATGCACGCCTCGCGAATCCAATGACTCCCAACCTTTTCAGAACAGCCTTACCCCAAACGCAAATGCCAGGCAAGCATGTGAACAGATTGAAACATATGAAGGCCTTGCCGCTGCCTTGCCTCGGTACAGTGTACAAATGCACAATATTACTCGTTGCATGGACCAAGGCGCACCGAAATCCAAAGAAAAGTCAATTCCCTTCAAACAGAAAATTTTCACGAAGCCAAAATAGGAGGTTCCATACAAAGAAACAGCACCAACACATCCCAGAAAAAATTAATTCGCCATCACCTATGGTTCCCCTAAAAACCTTAACCAAAAAATGCCAAATCTCGAAACGAGGCTATGCTTCGCACAGCCAATAAGAGCTGAGATGCTGAGACTTTTCCAGCCATGGGAACCGTTTCATCATAAACATGAACACAGTTCCCATAGCCTCTCAGACAGGGATTCGGAACTCAACGGCCTAGCATGAACATGTCAGTGAGCTTGACACCTGTCTTTGAAGGACGCGAATCAAGGATCAGCAAGCGAAACGAGAACATTCGGGACTTTGAGCGCTGAAGTTACGATTTTGTCACAAAATTTCGGATTCCACTCATGCATTTCGGCCAATCGTGCGATTTTTCTGTTGTAACCTCTCTTCAACTTGAGAAGGAATATCGGTGGCAACTTGTGATTCCAAAATTGTGGCACTTGAAAGTAAGTATTTCCGTAATTGCCCTACAAGAACGTGGATGATTCCGGAAAAACATCGTGATTTCTAGCTTTTTCTCCACAAAAAACGGAACCTAAACTTTTATCGCATCTTAGCCTCAACATTTTGTTTGCTAACTTGATTTCGTGGTTTTAGTCGTGAAAAATTCTGGATCCTTGTCGAACAACTCGAATCGTCCGTTTTTATATGTGGCTTCACAACAAATACAGCTTCATGAAAATCTATTCTGAGCACGATATGTGAGTAACCTGATGTAAAATTGCGGTTCGTTGCAATGCGATAATACGTATCAAAAGACCTCGAACATGGAGATATTTTAAAGAACTTGTTATTACAGGGGCCATCTGATTTCAACATGTCTTGTTGCAACTTCACACCTCACACGAGTGTCATGATATTTTGCGGCGCATGCTGGCATTGATTCTAAATGGCGCCTGAGTTGATTATGAACTCCCATGTTCGAAAAGTTTTGATACTACCACTTTCCAATACTTCTCACACAAGGATCCATACTCAGAATGTCTCTGATCAAATTATGGAAGATTTTGTTCGTAACAAAAATGAGTGAATGCCCTCGACACCTCCACTCAGCTGGACTGAGTTCTGGTATTCCTCTTTCAGCCGATTTACTCAAGTAGGTATTTAATGCTCTGTCGGTGTGCCATTTTGTGACAGTGACGAAAAGTAAACTCCGGTAAAACACCGGCCTCCAGATTGATTGGTTCACTCTTGGAACATTTTCTCAAAGAACTTCATGATTCGGAGACCATAACAGCGAAATGCATAATTGTCCATTCCAAAGATCAGGGAAAAGGAATAAAAAATAGACCCCCTACAAAACTACAAATGGCACGAAGCAATCTACATGAAGTCCTTGGAAAGGGATAAGATATCGTTTAAGAAAATCGAAACTTGGCACTCAAACACTCCTTCAGCCGCTACGGAACTGCTGCGATTGGCGCGTGACAGGAGCTGCATTGCTGATGCACGCGTACCCTGACGACGAAACAACTGCGCTGGACGAAGTTGATGAAATAGTTTATTATGAAATAATGCTGAAGAGATGGAGAAGTTTGGACGACCGAGGAGGACTGAAAGTAATCAAAAAGATAAACCTGAGCAGTAATTTGAAATAAAGCCGGAGGGAAGGAGAAGAAATCATGATTGTTGTGATTGCTTCTGTTGGAACTTCCTGACTGATTCAGAACAGAAACAGTGGAAATCATCTGAACGATTTTTATCAGAGAGGATGTTTAGCAGCGTTGATTCTTTACGGCTATTTACCTGTTAGAATCCCTCGAGAACGTTTTCTTCAGGTCTCCTCAGGGACCTCATCATCTCTTTAACATTTTCTCTTCAACATCATCTCTTTACTCTACTGAAAACTGGCAAAGCAGTTCAAATTGTAGCTTTGACGCAAGATTGGCAAGAGTAGCGCAGCTCACACTACTCTGTAGCAATCATTCATTTGCATGGGGTTGAACCCGGAATTCACTTAAAAGTAGTTTCCCTATAAAATCGCCTGAATGAATAAAAACGGTAAAATGTTTGTGATTGACTGCAAAAGTGCAGCTGACAAAGCTGAAATAGTTTCCATGAAACCACTGAGATTGGTCTCGTTTCAAAATGATTTGACCCAAGATTATTTTATCTCCATATATTCCATTATAACGATCTAGAGTTTGAGAGCGCTCCCTGCCTGAATTATCTGTCAAAATATCAAATGCTCAGCGTGATCAAAAGATTCAGACTTGGAGTTGGAAATGCAGAACTGTATTTGTATTAACTGTTAAAATGCTGTGATATTTCCTGGTGGTGATTTTTTGTTATTGGTTCTGCCAGCACAATCATGAAAATATAATTTGCTGGAAATAACTGTTTATTTAAACGTTTATTTTAATTTTAATTCCAATGAAAGAATGTGGTTTGTCCATCTGCATGGAGTGGCTTATGAGATGCCAAATGGATCTGTACCTAAGTAAATTGTTGAACCAAGTTGACCTTCATAAAGACTTGAGTGTGTCAACACATTGGTTGGCGTCACCGGGAGTGAGTTTTCGCAGATAGGAAATCCGCCTCGTACCTGAAATCCACTTTGTACCTGAAATTCTAGTCAACAATGGAACGCTGGCCGAAGTCCATCTTTTAACCTACCTTTTAACCAATGTTCTAACCTATATTTTAACCTGTGTTTGCCACGGTTTGTCTGCCTAGTTGGTTGTACAGCATTTCATTTTCTACTGCTCAACAGTCTGTTTATCCACTTCCAATTTCTCTCGAATTAATATTTGCAGTGTGAAAAATCTTGAAAAATCTACTCCCGAGAACTTTCACAATAAAACTGGAGATTCAAAAAATCAACAAATCGTTCGAGTCAAGTTCTTAAACATTCACGGCCTTGTGAACGCTATTTGGTGAACGCTGTTTCTCATCTTCATTTTCCCAGTCTCGCTACATGATTTTCAAGACTTTTTACCATTCTAGTTCGTGACTGCGCCTGGCGTGATTTGGAATCCACAGCATACTGTCACACCGAGTCCAGCAAGAGTGTAAAACAATCCAGGAATCGCGAAGAATTCACTCTTCTACCTGCGTATTTTTAGGCACCAACCTTTCGTCAAACATCTGTTTCTATGCTGATGGCGTTGTTGTTGTTGGCGGGGTTGTTGTTATTACTGTTATTGTGAAACCTGTTGCAGTTTGGCTTCTTTAGTTCTTGCGTTGGTGACGTCGAGAGAAGGATTCCTTCCTCAAGGTCCATGATATCAGACGACGATTCGGACAACGAACCCCTTTTCATCGACTGACCTGTTTTGCAACAGTTGAAATAACAACATGACGATCAGAACGAATGGCCACACAGGTCACAGGTTAAATGAAAAATGACCCCAATTGATGGGGTACCACTGAAACACTGGTAATGATCCCGAAAGTCGGTGACACACTTAAAACTGTTTTTTTTTTTTAAATCGGTCGCCAGGAAGAACCCTGAATTCGATTGCGGAAACCCCGAAGACCCCAAGAACGACCCCGAAATGTTACCAAGGGCCGTCCGATTGGGAGACCAGGCCCTGATTGACGGGGGACCTCTGAAAACAGGAAATGATCCTGAAAATTGGTGTAACACCAAGCAATCGTCAAGGAACACAAACAACCCAGAATTAGTTCAGGAGCACACCGAAGACTCCCTGAACAACCCTGAAACGTCACTCGAGGGCCGACCAATTCGGAGCCATGCTACCCGATTGCTGATGGACCCCCAACAGGAAATGACCCTGAAGCGCTGCAAATGATCCTGAAAGTCGGTAAAAACTTGGAGAATTGGTCGGAAACGGCCCTGAATTGATCAGGGATATACGAAAACCCTCAGCACAGTACGTTGCTACTTCACTGCGCATTGGGCAATATGGCTGAAGAAGGAACGACAATTGCGTATACGAAAACCGCGGTACAGCACAATCTAGCAACCAGTTGGGATCCAGAAAACATTGTGCCAGAGGCACAATTCAATGGTCCAACCAAGGAAACCTAAACCGTTTTAATTACCATGTATGGTTCTGTTGCTGTTATAATCTTTGGGGAAATTCTGATTTTGATAACGGTTAGCTTTCCGAGAAAACGACGCGGTGCGATCGACATCGGAAACCTTGACGGACGATGCCACATCGGAGGAGATGAGATGGCCTTGAAACCAAAAGCTGCCAAAATTATTGATTTGGCCAGAATGTGATAAAGTCGGGAACGACAATGCCAGTCAGAATGTTCGGTTCTGCAGGTGAAGCCCACGGATAATCAGGATGTGTGTAAAGTAATCAGCGTATAGTTTGGGAAGGAGAGGTGGTTGAGATGGGTGGGTGGATTCGTTTGGATTGTTTGGTCGTGCACTCATTTTCGTTTGAGCTCGGGCCCTCATCACCAAAGTGTCCTGGGTCATTCATTAGCGGACACCCCTGGAGTTCATGGTTGTTCCTGAGGACGAATGGGCTCTCCCCGATCCAATTCATGGTCGTGCTCGTCCAATCTGCAAGTGCTTCACCGTCAGGATCATTCGATGTTTTGTTGCTTTTTAAACGCCATTCCCCCTCTCTTTTGATTTTCAAAATTCTTTGTTTTTGTTGGGTACCTGTCCCACCTTTCGGCGGCAATAGCTTGGAACGGTCGGCGCAGGGTGTTCAGTTATGTTCTCGGGAGAGGGATTTCGAGTTCTCGGATCAAATTCAGCGTAGGACCATTCCCTGAATCTCGGGTGTCCTCGTTTCGGTGACAAAGACACTGAAACGGTGGGGGCCTTGGGTGACTGTTTATGGTAGTTCCCGGGTATCCGCGATCAAATTCAGGTTGGTTGTGGTTCCCGTGCGACTTCCAACTATTCCACCGACTTTCTGGGCCATCAGGTACGTTTATCGGGATCCACCACACATCGGCCAGGATGATATAGCTTCGAAACGTACGGTCCTGGGTGACCATTCATTGTGGTTCCCAGGATCATTGTGGTTCACGTCAATCACTTTCGGGGTCATTCCCTGTTTTTTGAGAGGCCTCCTGCCAAGCGCGTGCCATAGCTCCGTTCCCGGCAGACCTCACGTTGAAAGGGTTGATGGTTCCAAAGAGTCAAGCTTCTGAAGTGCAAGTCAGGCAGCTGGCGAAGACTGCAATTGCCAGCTATCCGGGTGAGCCACTTGTGGTTTTCACGGATGGCTCGGTGGATCGCAGGCGGAAGAGGGCGGTTTCCGGCATCTCAGTCCCTAGCACGGGTTTCCGGCGTGGACTTCGTCTGTCAGACAGTGCATCCATTACCTCCGCGGAAATGAGGGCACTGACGGGAGCTTTGTGTCTCGTTGAGGGATGGGGCGCTCGGAATATCCTCTTTGTGAGTGATTCCAGAGCTGCTCTGTCCCATGTAACGACTCCATCGCCCCGAATGGCAAACGTTGAACAAGGCTGGAAAATCCAGGAATTGCTCAAGAATCTGCACGACAAAGGTATCTCGCTGGCTTTCCAGTGGGTTCCTAGTCATTGTGGAATCGAAGGCAATGAGATGGCTGACACCACTGCAAGAGAAGCACTTGATATGCGCAGCTCCTTGAACTCGAAGCTGACTCGGAACGAGCAAACGGCAATCGCCAGAGCCTGGGCGATCTCGATTTGGCAGGAGAGGTGGGACACGGCCACTCAAGGTCGTTTCTACCATGCTCTGAGCCCGAAACTTGCAAAGCCTAAGAAGCTGAGCCTACACCGAGAGGTGGAGGTTTGGTGGAACAGGCTGCGCTTGGGACGGCTGTTCGCCAGGAGCCTTGAACCGGAGTGCGACGCCTGTCGGGAAACCGTCACGGTTGACCATCTCCTGGTGTCTTGCAACCGGCTGAGCACAGAGCGCGCCGAGTTACAGAGGAAATTAGCAATTTCCAACTGGAACACTGCCGAGATACTCAGAGGAATTGACGGAAGACCCGGCAAGATCAAGTCAGTGGTACGTTTCTTGATGGATTCGGGTGCGGTGGGGCCACCAGCCCATACCCCCGGACCCAGATAGAAGCGCGACCCTTCTGCTAAGCTTTTCCAGAAGCCCCCCTCAGATCCCGAGGACCAGGACAAGCTAGTTTCCGTAGCTCCTGCTCCCGTGAAGGAAGGGTGAGGGGACCATGTGGGAGAGTGGCAACCCCCCAAAATATCAGAATAGATTCCCCAGGACCATACAAATCGTGCGTTACCATGGTAACACTCATGAGCCCCTGAGAACGAGAAGCTTTTTTGCGGTTTTTGAATGGCTACTGCGTAGAAATTGAGGGTCGTAGGACTTTTTCCACTGAACATTTTTTGTTCCGTGTATCTTTGGGAATCTGCCTGCGAAAAATGGCTTTAATACTACGACCCCCATTCCCCGTATCTCAGTTTCCCCAAAACAACCCCAAATTGAGCTTTTTTGGATTTTTGGGGGGGCACTGCGTGGAATTGGAGGCTCGGACGGTTTTTTGTCACTGAACATTTTTTGTTTTACTCGTTACATAGAACCTGTCCTGAAAATTTGACAGTTCTAGGGTGAAATATTACCTCCCCCATGAATACCCCAAAAGGGTCCATTTTGGGGGGTTTTGGGGGGGCATAACTCAGTAATGGGGGGTCGGATCAATTTTTTCCACTGATTAACTTCGATTTGTATGGTCCTGGGGAATCTATTGTGAAATTTCGGTGGTTGATTTACGGGACACCCTGTATAAAAGAGAAGCCGATTTTTTTGTCAGACGATTCCAGCCGATCCGCTTGGCCGATTTCGCCCAAATTTGGACAG
>JASGXE010007068.1:0-29364 GCA_030068105.1 Sinentomon sp. SZTP_YWyxl | reverse complement strand
CGGGAAAAATGACACATTTCCTGAAACGGAACCTTGCCCGAAGCCGTGTCAGTAACACCAACCGATGGGATACACCCCATACACAGGGCACCGGCCACCACAACACTGCGTACACGTGTTCTGTTCTCCTTAAAACCCAAAAGCAGATGAAGGCTGCAGCAACAATCAGCATCAATTCGGCTCCAAACGAATTTTTTTTTCAATGGTACCTGGAAAAATGGTCGGTGTCTGGAAGAAGCGTCGTGTTTGATTGATGCTTATCCAGGGGATCTCCGCATTGACCTGCAAGATGAGTTTGTGCATTTCGTTGGATATTTCCGAGGCCAGCGTCGCGGTGAGATGACGTCACCAGAAAAAAACTTTTTTGATAACTGAAAATGAAAACCTACTGCATTTCAAACGTTGAAGAAGGGAGCTTATCGATTTGTAGTCAGGGTTCGCAAAAACCCAGGGTTTTTTAATTTTGCCCAGCCTAGTGGTTTTTCTGGTTTAAACCGGGGTTTTTGGGGTTTTTCCCGGGTTTTTCGGATTTTTCATTTTTACCTGGGCTGCGCAAATCTTGATTCGGTTCGAGGATGAACCATGAAGTATAAAACATTGTCATTTGTCACATTAACAACCGAGAATTGAGATTATAGGTAAATGAATACATGAACAGTGTGAACGAAGTAATGAACACTCTAGAATTGGGTTGATTTTTTACCGTTGCTATAAGTAATTGTGTTAAAATAATTTTGCGAAAGATTTGAATATTTTGAATATTTGAATATTTTGCGAAATAAAATGAAAATAAAATTTCAGAGTTCGGTTGGTTTGTCATTGCCTTTGACTTCTTTTCTCTCTCTGTTCTCAGATTATAAAAACAAAAAGTCACCAACCATATGAACTAGATCAGACAATGACATCACTCACATCAGTCTGAGTGTGAGTGATCACCTCTGCCAGCTGCCTGGTGGGTTGTACTGGACTGGTAGTCTCTCAGGATTGGCCGTATTATTCCTTATTTATTGCAACTCAGCCCTCAGCTCAGACAAGACTCAAAAGCTATTCAGCAGGTAGATAGATGCACATTTCACAACAATGGCACTATCTAATGGCAGTCGGCAGATGTCTGGCATTCATTGCGCTTGCGCATAGAAATCAAAAGTTGTAAGCACAAATAAAAAAAATGATGAGGGAGCATTCCATTGATTTGATTGAGGTCGAGTTGCAGTGAGATATGTAGCCTCTTCTGTCTCCTCTTGTCTAGACAAGAACAAACTTGTGGTGTTCTTCAGTTTTTGTCTTTTTGATTTTGAGATTTTCTTTTGGTATAAATGTTTGTTTTCGTATTGTTAACAACTTAATAGCCCACACAATTACAATGGAATGCTCCCTCACCCTCTGCCTCATGGTTTTCTGGTGAAAAGAAAAAGACAAGGTACCTAAATGCCAACAAAACACAATTTGTTTGACCATCATTAATTCACCACAATGACTTTTCCAAATTCAAATAAAAAAAACTCTGGACAAAAACAAAACAAAACTACGGGTTTTTCGGTTTTGCCCAGCCCGGTTAAAACCGGTTTAAACCCCCGGTTAAAACCGGGGTGGTTTAAACCGGGGCGAACCCTGTTTGTTGTTATGTTTGACGATTAGTGTTGCTTCAGCAGAGAGATCATTTTCAGAGCTAAAGTTGACAAAATAAAATCGCCCCTTTCAACCCTTGAACAAGAGAGGCTCTCATTTGTCCATTATTTCCATCAATTGTGATGTTTTAAGGAGAATCAATTTTGAAGATGTTCATTTTTGTCATTTTCTTGCCACGAAAGTACGAAAGAAGATATTTAAAACACATTTTTGTGTTGAGTTTGAAAATTGAATTTTTAATTTTTGTTCCGGGGGTACCTAGGGGCCCCGAAAAAAACTGGGTCCAGGGCCCCACATTCGCTTAATCCGGCACTGGTCTTTGGGCTTGCTTATGCCTCACACAGAGCTAGAATTATTGCACAGCACTTTTTGCAATTATTGTCGATTAGAAAACATTGGGTAAATAAAACTAGGCTGTAACAAAAGTGATCAGAATGATGAATTTTTATAAAAGTAAAAACTTTCCAAATTTAATTCATCAAGAAGTTAAATGGAAGAACTTCGAATAAAAAATCAACAAAATTCAAGCTATCTCACATTTCCAGTTTGATTTCACTCCAGATCTGCATACTCTGCTCAATCCTTTATCACTGACATTTCGGACAGGTGGCACTCATGAGGTTGTTTCAGCCTTAACTGGGCATGAATTCCACTCATTCACTCCAGCCACACTTGTCTGGCTATGGAACATTTTGTCCGTCTGGTGATTGTATGTTTACATTGCACACTGTATGCTTTTTTTTGTATTTAACATAACAAAAACGAAATTTTTTTTTCCTCAAACGGCAAACTTAGCCGAGACACATCTATCACAAAGCCCACCTCCCACCAGTACAAAAATGTCACATGTGGAGAGAATATGCAGGCAGGGCTGCAAAAAGTCAGAAGCACGGGAGCATTGCTCCCGAGACTGTTGTGGGCCGACCAGGATCGAAATGGGCTGGGGAGCAAAAAAAGCTCTCCAACTTTCGTCCGGGGTTGAAAGAAAAGGAGATTGGCGATGCGAAATGCCTTTTGCATTTTTCGACCGGAATCGAAACGGGCTGACAACCAAAAATAAAAAAAGCTCTTCCACCAAAATTTAACCAGGCTCCAAAATCCGTGCTCCAGGGCTCCAAACGACTTTTTGCAGCCCTGTATGCAGGTAGCGGGGTCACCGCAAATATGAGATAAATTAGTGGGCGAATGAGTGGAAATGTTTTCAATTGGCAGCTGGCACATCCCAATGAAGACCACGTGGTTGAAACACCTGTAGGAAAATAATCGGGGAGAGAAGCAAGGTCAGAACTGAGAAACACCTCAGAAGAGCTTCAGTTATTAATTCTATAAATAATGTGCGGAGTACCTACTGCAAAGAGACATTTCTAACTATGCTTCAACACATCAGTTCAAGGAACCAGTCATTTTCATACCCGGTTCAACGTCACCATAAATTGTAGCAACGACATTGTGTGTTGTTGCCATCTTATTTTTGGTCTTTATATCAAGCTTCAACGTCAGCCTCTTGTCTTTGAATCCAGGCCCCAGTGGATAAGATGAATTCAAACCTCCTTTCCATTCCTCTGGAGTTGGGATGTCATCAGCCATTTGTCTGCAAAAGAGAAGAAATACCAGAAAATGTCTAACAGAGTAAAATTGAAAAAGAACCAAAAAATTGGGGTATGGATAAAAACAAAATTAAAAAAAAAATAGTGAAGAATTCATAAGGCGAAAAAGAAATTGGAGATTGAGCAAATGAGTGATTCATCGACACTGGACGTGAGCGACGACAAAGAACTGCAACAAAACTAAGCCACTGGAAAAAAATTGGGGAGAATGAGGTCCAGGTGATTTTACTGTTGACTGCGAAAAATAAAAAGTATTCTGTGGAAAAAGAAAAAACATTTCCCTGGAAATTGAAAGCTGTTCTTGAGTTTTTTCGCGAACAACCACATGCAATGCACTACTCGTAGAATTCTAGATTTTTTTTCAAAGTTCCTCCAGAGTGAAAGATCCTCCGGACCAATCCCTTAGGTACGTAAATGTTGCAGGGCTCTTGCGAAGAGAGGTGTTATTCAAATCTCTTCTCTTTTATCAAAATCTCGAGAAAGTGGAATCTCTTCCATCACAGCTTGCTTTGGTTTACTTGCTAACAGTAAGTTAACTGGGTATTTTGCATTACATTTCTGCAAACATAAAGCTAGGCCTAAATGCTTTGATTTTGCTTCTTGATGCTTGTCCTGCATGTGTCCGTGAAATGCAGAAAGTTCAGAATTGACATCTCCATTTTGAGCTCATTTTGTTCAATTTTTTTCAATCACCATCATGATCCGCAGTTGCAAGGATGGACAGGGTGATGAGGAAGGATCTTCAAATGCAAGCTTTTCACAAAAAGAAGTTAAAACAGAGATGCAACATGTTGACCTTGCCTGAGGAGAACCAAGAATAATGTGAAACATTTTGTTCAATTTTTCGCAAAGAGAAAAGGCAACACACAAACGTGCCAAAAACAGACACTCATCGCAGAAATATTTTACATCCAAATACAGAAAGCCATCCTTTAACAGCTCCAAACTCATTCATGCTTTGCCACACTTCAGAAAATTCCATTTGCAAAATATCTCATTAAGGGCAGTATAGAAATTTACCTCAAAATAACTTCAATATCATCATAGGCAACGGGCTGAACAAATATATGAGGCAAGGTCGTCGCATTTTCAGGAATTCTGTAAGCTTTTTCTGAAAATCGATAAATAACAAAAAAGGTTATGGGCAAACAGAATTTGCTTTCACAGTTAATGGGCCATCAATTGAAGAAATGAGCAACATTTTTAACACCTCCTTTCAACAACAAACCTTTCAACATCTCAACATTTCATGGCAACAGGCAAAAGTTACAAGCACAGCAGACACATTTTTTATATCTATTTCCATTTTGCGCAGGGTTTGATTGCTTTTAAATTTAATTTCAGTATGTGTCACCTTGCACAGAAAGAAACTCCCAAGTACTGAGTGCCACAGCTCCAAGCATTCAAAAAGCACAGTGACTCCATTAGTTCTTTGTCATCATGACAATAGGCAGGTCGGTATTAAGCCTATCGCAGCACTGTGTAAATTATCCACAATTGTATATTTTTGGTTAATATAAAATGTTTGGGCCTTGCAATGCAGCATCGTTGCATCTCATCAGTTCAGTCTCGCTCTTCCCCACACACGTATTGAGATAAAAAGCATTCATTAGACAAATTAAAAATGTGAAAACACATTGCACTCAGGAAAACCAAGATAACAAACAAAAAAATGACAAATGCACACGGTCTTCAGATGCAATGCGAGAGTGCATGCAATTTTAAAATGCAACCAGGTCCGTGCAAAACCAAAACCATAGCAGCAAGGAACTGCCGCCAGCACCACAGCTGGCTCAACCCAATGCGCTGCAAGTTCCCCTTCTGGGATGGCATCTGGCTGGGCTCCAAAATTGAAAAAAAAAAAAACAAAACTCGAAATTAAAAGAGAAAAATACAAAACCGTTTCAACCGAAATTAAGAAGCAGTGTGATGAAACGTTTATTTGTGCGTAAACCAGCATTCGTTTATGCATTCGATAACCCAATGCCTGGTTTTCAGTTTGCCAAATACACAGCACGCTGTTCGTCCGGGCACTCACCCTGTTGACTTCCTGGATGGATTATTTTTTTTATTCACACGAAATGAATGTCAACAAGCTGCCTTTGACTGCTCTCTTCGGTATTTTCGGTTTGGGTATTGGCCTAGTTGGGGGGTGCACAGCGGGTAGCATTTGGAGATAGGAAATTAAATCTGAAAACATCTCATCCAGATGGGCATCAAACCGACCCTGCTTGTGAGTGGGTGAGCCTTGGATGTGAGGTGGAATAACTGAGGTTGTTGGATGCAGGTGCTGAGCAGATCATGCCAATCAAATGTCCATCCATCCGAATGCTCTTTCTCTGCACGAATACACAACCTTATTGGCACAACAAATCATTCGTGTGCACCAGTTGCGATGTGAGGCTTCCTGTTCGTTGCAATCTGTAGCACCCTCTTTGACATTTCAACACGATCCTTGTCTCATCAATTGCGGTGTGGTTTGCTGATTCCCTTTTCCACCTCCGTGTTAACTTTCTCAACTGTGCATGGTAGCTTCTGCTCTGTGAAAATTTTACATGACAGCCCGTTACAGCTCTAAATGTCAAGCTGGGATGGCAACTTCAGTTTTGCCCAGTGCGACCAAAAAAACTTTCAGCCTGAGTTTGTCTCAAGAGATGAAAGTCACTCAACTGCCCCAACTCAACTGAGAGTCACAAGTCAAACTGCCAAAAACATCGTTAGTTGAGGTTAAAAGTCTTGAAGCCAAATGAGAGAGAGAACAGTTTTGAACAAATGATGGCATGCATGGATGCATGTCGAAAACATTTCGGATAGGTAATTTAAATTTTATTGTTTTTAATTTTAAATTAAAAAAACATTAAAATTTTTTTTTAATGTTTTCGACATGCATGGATGCATGTCGAAAACACAGCGGGTAGCATTGACGTGCCAACTGCATCATAAAGAAGCATTTTTGCCCCAATAAAAAATCTGCAAAAGAGCAGAAAAACTTCTTCAAATAGTGCCCTACAACACTGGGCAGTTGACCATTATACAAAGGAAGATAACTCAGAATTTAAGTCAGGCTGATGCTTGAGAACCACGATTCACTCCAAATTAAAATCAGTGATTTTTTAACTGGTCAAAACTGCTGACTTGCAGTGCAGTCAAATGGCCAAACTCTGATTTCTAAACAATTAGCAAAGTACCTATCATTTACCAAGAGCGGGATAGTCAGGTGTCAAGGGATCTCCAATGTCCATCAGCAATGCAGTTCCATATGGAGCTGCAAGTCCAGGTGTCCAGGTACTATTTGGATAAACAAACTGCCGTCCTTCTGGGGCATAGTCTTTTGGATCACAGTACAACAGCACACCAATTGCCCCTTCATCTTCAGCCGACTTGGCCTGCATTTAGACGGAAACACGGTAAAAATTAAAGGCAGATCAAGAACCAGACATGGTGAATTAAATTTTCACAGAGCAGAGATTCCATGATTTTTCAGCGACACTGCAGGTGTTTCTGGATTGCAGTCATCATGGGCAATTGTTTTTACATTCATGATTTCTGCATATTCCTGTCAGGCCAAACAAATGCATCATTCATGCTATGTGGCTTTGTCGGCACACCTGATGTGGACATGTTGCTAGAAAAAGGGTGATGTGATGCAGTGGAAACTGATTTTCCGGGCAGAATCCCATCACATAACTGGAGTTCCTACGACATTATAAAAAATAAACTGTGACAAGACGCTTACAAAATACCCATATCCTCACAACGTTTGACAGTATAATGTGGACTTAAACATCTGGAAAGGCAGAAACAGGTCTTAAAAAAGCTGAATAATCAAAATGCAGTGAGACATGATCACATCTTTTTTTTTTTTTGCAAAAAAAACAATTTTATTTGTTGTCACGAATACAGTTTCCAAAGATTTGAAAGGATGGCCACCAGCAAGCAGGTGTAGTCGGCTGTCCACCAGCCACTGCAAATGTCACCGGCTGACAACCAGTATGCAGATGTCGTAAGCTGACAACCAGCACGCAGATGTTGTTGGCTGGCTGAGAAGGAAGCTTGCACCATCAACTGCCCAGAGGAACACCCACCATGCTGGGGGATACATTATTACTTAGGATCGCAGCATCTTGCATCTGGCCGTTCTTCACTCAAAACATGACCGACGACAAACCCTATGCAGGTGTATGTTGCTGTCTGCTGTCGCTCATCTCTGGTTGGGAGATCATTTCAGAATTAAGCTGCTCCATAAAAGCATCCAATTCATCAAATTTTCAACTTCACTCTGACTGCAAACTCGATCAGCGTGGCACGGAGACCCATTTTGGCATGTTGATGGGCCATCGATACTTTTTGCTCGATCTCTGATTCCTTCCGACGAGTCTGAATGGTCAAAATACTCCTCCTCTCTGTCCCTATCTTCCTCATCGAGGTTGTCGAATTCAGCTGAACCATCAACAGCACCATAATCAAAATCTGTATCCTGACCGGAGACGAAACTGTTGTATGCTTCATTACAAAATTCCTGCCTGAGTATAAATTTCTCCTCATCTGTGATGTCACTTCGATCTACCGTGGGATGCAGCAAGCCCTGGCTATCTATTGTACACATGCTTGAACCACAGACCGGCTCCGCCTCAATATCACTGCAGTCAGACATCTCTTCATCGCTGTTGGAGCATGAAGACTGGCCGTCCCCTTTCTGACGACAATCCATGTTCTTATCAACCACGTTCAGAAGAAATTCACTCCAACTTTCAGGGTTCCTGTCATTTGAAGGCATTCCGTAGCATTTTTCATTCTGTGTCAGCTCCTCCTCTGTCAAATATTGCCCGATCAGCTCTTCATATCGAGCTTGGTTCCTGCTCCTCATGCTGCTGTCAGAGAAGTAAGTGCCCTTCTTCACAAGCTCCTCGAGAGCACAGTATCGCCTATTCTTTATCCTGATTCTGTTGCCTCTTTCTCTCTGTGCATCCCTCAGCCTTTTAACTTCCAGCAACATCGTTGACTTTTGCCCACCATCCGAAGCCTCAGCAATCTTAATAAAGCAATCTAGATCACTTTGTCGGAGCAAGCTTCCAAACCGGTCCAAAAACCTTTGAGGGTTTTCTGTAAGGAGATCTCGTGCAATCATCATCTTTTCTGCAGCAGATAAG
This sequence comes from Sinentomon sp. SZTP_YWyxl, assembly GCA_030068105.1. NCBI lineage: Eukaryota > Metazoa > Arthropoda > Protura > Sinentomata > Sinentomidae > Sinentomon > Sinentomon sp. SZTP_YWyxl. Next base: position 20,978 of record JASGXE010007068.1, on the reverse strand, counting down.
TCAGGTTCATCCCGTTGCTGGCTTTTGAAGCGGACACCATCACAATTCTCCACCACGTAATCAAGCATGCTGGCTTCATCTGGATGCTCGGCAGGAAGCTTATCAGCTAAACTATCCATTGCCTGCAAATTCAAGCATCTTCAGAGAAAATGTGTAAGATGATGTTCTTATCCCTAAACAACCCTCAAAGAAACAATCGTTTCACGATCGACAATTGAAGGATGAATGCATTGATAGTTTGTTGGTTACATAGTTGTAGTTGTGTTACATAGATAGTTGTAGTTTATTGGTAACAAAAGACAAAACTTACAATGTTGGCACGAAACGTTTCCCCATACTTGGCAATCACAATTTTTCCTTTCAATGAAATCCCATTCTGCTTCAAATAATCAAAGTCAACATCCTTTCCGAAATTTGCAAACACAGGATCACCCTTAGAAAGAAAAAGAAGTAAACTGACTGATAAACAGGAAGCCATGTGCTGTAACGGATTATCAAAAATCATTACAAATTCCAATGCATTTCATGAGGTACCTAGGGTTCAACGAAGCAGCAATTAAACTTTGAACAAAAAAAAAAAACTCATCAAAAAACGTAACAACGTTTTCGTGGAAGCTTTGACACGGTACCATGATGTCTAGAAGTAAGGTAACAGTTTTCCTGACATGTGATTGTTACATCTCAAGGTGTTAAAATCAACAGAAAATCACTCCTCCTTCCTCTGAGGTTGAAGGGAGCACCAGAGTCAGACTTCATTCTGGAGGTGTTCTGAAGAGTTCTTTGAGGATGAAGTCAAGGACTAAAACTCACAGCACAACAGAATGGCCACTCAGAAACCCACATTGATAGAATCACAAAAATCAGAAGAAGAGGGTAAACAACGCACCATTGCCGAAAGACACCAGAAAGACTGAAACCCACCTTCAGTCAATGAGCAGCAAAACAACAACAAAACCTTGGAGGAAATGAACATCTGCTGCATCATGATCCCACCCAGGAAGATGGGCATCTACTTTTCTAAAACACACATCAGCCACCAACAAAATCACCAAAAGTCAGGTGTACATACGTGATAGTGTGCTCATGTGGACAGTGGGCAATGGACAAACCAACTAAGCTGGGCTATAGGAATACATGCAGAACATCGCCAGGAAGCGGAGTAGGCAACAGCTCTGTCAACGCTCTGCTCCAGTTCGAAATTCATCCCCTGGGCTGACACAGAGGATATGGACTGTTTTTACAATAGCGTCATTTTAATTTCGTACGCGCACAACATTGGTCGAAATTCTGGCCATTTTGTTTGGAATTTGAAAATGAGCTAGCAGGGAATGGAGTGATTCCTCAGAAACCGAGTGTCAATTTCACTAATGGTGGGTGATGCGATTACTTTTCTTAGAAAAGCAGCCCTGTGACCTGTTGGCAAGTAAAAATTATATCAAGCAGGTTTGAAATTGTATGAGAATGGGCAAGCCTCGTGTCTTCACTTCTTTCATCCAAACTTGAGCTCGTTTTATCGAAGGCAACTCCCTTGAAGGATTGGGAGGTGCCATACAGTGTTGCTAACCAGCAGCAATTATGTTGCATTTCAAACATTATACGGTTCGAACAGAAAGTAAGCCGAACCATGGAGGGACAGGGCGTGCATTCCGTTAGCATCCTGGGTTTTCATTTGCCTGCCTTTGAGCTCATTGGTTTGAAGATTTTTCCCAGGCGTGATTGTCGTGGCATCCCGTCCGGTCTGCAGGCCTATGCTTTTGACATGCATTGATAAAAAGTTTTACGACTTTGCTTTCGGGCGCTACGCTCAGGCCAGGGCACAAAACTGTGCAGGGTGACTCCTACTGCTTGTCCCATTCAGAAGCTAAAGTTGGGTCCCTCGTGGTGGTGCTTCTCTGTGCGAATTTATGGGATAACGTCTAATTTTATGTCTAACGGGATAACATCTAACCGGAAAACGTCTAATTTTTTAACGTCTAAAATAGTGGCGTGTACTCTAGTAGAAATTTCATGCAACGTGGCCAGATTATTATTCGCGTTGGGGACTGGAATCCGATAACCCAACCTTGTCCCAAACTAAGCTAAGCTAACCTTTATCTAACCCGGAACCTGGTCTCATCAAGTCCGTCTTTCTGGCATCTTCCAATGTCGAAAATCTGGCAAAATCAGCATATTTTCGGATGCCAAATTAGACGTTCCAAAAATTGGACATTGTTTCGGTTGTACGTTATTCCGGTTAGACGTTCCAAAAATTAGACGCTATTCCGGTTAGACATTTTTTTTACCTAACAGAAATTAGATGTTATTCCGTGCACCCCTTAGGACGACGTCCTTCGGCATGGCATGACTCAGTCGCTCCAACACTGCAAACATAACTGCAGAGGGAGAGCAATTTGAACATTTGATTCGCTGACGAGGACGAACAGTTGCTCTGGAGGGCGATCGAAACAACGCTCAAAATTCAGCCACCCTGTACACGAAAGTAGCCTTGAAAGTCACGAGCGTATTTCTGCAATCGACAGGAAGACAAATTAAAAAAAGCAGGAAATGGTTCGGGAGACAAAAAAAAAATATCCATGGCAGAGGGCTCAAACATGCTGGATCAAGATCAACTATTCAATTGCATGAATAACTGTCCCTTGTAAAAGTATCACGTCATGAATTGCAAGAAACGACATCAGATAAAAAATGGGCCTTAAACCTCATGTTAGTAAAAGGATTATTCCCTCACTCACACAATCATGCCACCACAGTTTTAAGTTACGAAAACAGAATGAACATATTGTGATCAAGTTGTGAACGTACAGTTCATGATTTTGTTTCCATGCCGACCAACCTGTCCAACTCCAGTTTTGGAGTATGCATTGAAATTCGGATAGATCTTTCTATCTGACTCTTCTGGCGACCAAAGGGGTGGCATTCGACCATGAGCAGTGAATACAACTTTATCACCATCCACAATTGAAACCTGGAGAAAAATGACAATGTCGTGTTGTATGTTATGTGTCATTTCCTCATGTCAACTCTTGGTTTTGGTCAATGCCATATCTGCTTTGGTATTCACAACATCTTTTGTAAGCACCCCAAGAAAAAAGCATGAAAGAGCTATACCTTGTCCCTTATCTAACTCGGATAATTTTCTTATCATCTGTCTGTCCTCCCGAATTTCTTAATCTGGGATAAAGATCGAATTCTGTTACTTTTTTGTCAGCCATCACAGTTTCCCAGAGTGTTCGTTAGAAGTACCTAAAATCAAATTCAATTTTCAGTTCTGACCTGGTGAGAAAAATGCAAGTTAATTCACGTTTTTTAGTTCATCTTGCAACAGAGACCCAAGCTATTCAAGTTGCAAGTAGGTCATGTCATGCGTCATTCATGTCATGCGATCTTCATGCCTATGTCATTGCGATCTTCTTTCACTGGCGTTATGAGTTTCTTCAGGTTTTTTAAGGCCAAGTGTTCCAATCGAGTCCTTTTTCTTCTGGCACTTCATTCCAACAATTATTATGGCCTCGAATTTCTTGCCCAGGAATAGTGAAATAGGCTACTGGTGCTTCAGGCCAATTTCACTCCCAGTTGTTTCAAGTTCCATTCAAGGACAAAGTTCCAATTTGAGCCCTTGGTGCATCACCTTTTGCAGTTTTCAGCTCTCACCCACGCCTCTGCCTCCACCCTACTTCTCCCTGCCTCACTCCCTCTTCCTTTCCCCTACCTCCTTTTCACTCTCTCTACTCTTTCTCTTTGACAACGACTTCAGTTCATTCTTGAAAAGTGGCCATTTTTGTTTCAATTTTCAATTTCTGGACCAGTGAGCGACAAGAATCAACCTAGTGGTGATACCTTTATTCAGAATCAGAGATTTTACCAAATGAAAAATGAACCAAAAACAAATGCATTTTCCAAAAGCAATGATTCTCACAAACTCCTGCCTCCTTGAAATTTACATGTGCATTCAGAAAAGCCCCGCACTAACCTCGTTTGGTGTATCAATATCAGGATAGGACAAGAGCACCTCATAAGGAAGAATTTCAACTTCATCGAAACCAAATTCTTTGAACTGGTCACTGACATAGCCTGCCAATTCCACTTCATCTTCATGCGATCCAGCAATGTGAGGCTTTGCTGAAAGATGCCTGGAAGTTAACAATTAAAATTCAAATAAGAAAGGTCTCGTAAGCCGGCAAGCTGGATTGTTGCAGGTCCAGATCCAGAATAAAGTTACACTGACAGATGATTCATTCAAGCATGTGAAGCACTGCTTGAATGAAATCAAAATCACAAACCAAAATGATTCAAAATTATAGCATCAAAATCATAAACCAAAGATCATAAACCATCATAAACCTTCAAAAATCAGAAACCAAACCAACCAATAAAAAACTCAAAATCATAAAAACCAAAGAACAAAATGCGTTTTGTTGCTGGATGTTAAAGTCAACTTTTGCTGCCAATTACCTATTGCTGGATCTTGGAATCAATCTGAGATTGTTCAGGATGTCCAACTTTTCATTCAGATTGATGACGTTTCATGGAAGATGCAAAATGGGGTCAGGTACAGGGAATGGGGTCAGGCACAGGGACAAAATTTCAGCTATTTTCACAAAAAAAAAACAGCTGAACTAACCTGATACCTACTATCTGCAAGGACATCAATTTTTTTAAAACTACCGAACAAAAAGGTTTTCGGCATGCTTCTTTAACATTTCAGTTGCTTAATGGTGCTGATTGGATTACACTGTTTCAGCATTTGTGACTGTTTTATAATGAGCCAAATCTTGTCTATTTAATGTTGCTAAACCGAATTGAATTTTGTGCATTCTAGAAAACTGAAGTAAAAAAAATAACAATGCAAATGATAACCTCAAGTGGTTTGCAATGTTTTCGGCATTAACTTCATCCAAAAGCAATTGACCGGTCTTTCGGATTGATTCTGCTGACTTGGGATCACCACCACCACCGACGGAATTGGGAGACCAACGAGTGCCCAGAAGTGCACCAACAGCAATGCCTGAAAACATCAAGAGCAATGAACATCCCAGAACAAATAAAATTCAGCTTCATCATCCTCATCATCTTCATATGCCAAAGCTTAGCTGCTTGTTAATTTGCGCTGGACTGTGTCCCAGCAAATTAAATTGAATTTTTAAATTAGAATTTAGAGCATTCCCGATTTACAATTTTTTGAAGAATTCGAAACAAAATGATGCACCAATTAATGCCGGGAGCCTGCTAAAAATCTTGAAGGCTCATCAACAAACAACGAAACAGCAAAGTCTAAACTAGAGCTTGCAAAAATTAATGCAAACGAAGTGAACTTTACTGATGAGTTTTTGACCTTCAAAAGTTTGTCCTTATGTTTGTTTGTTTATTTGTTAACATCATGATTCAAACGCTATTGAATAACGCAGTCAAATTTTTCCAAATCATCCAAATCAAATTGTTCCAAATCATCAAACTGAGACAGAGTTCGAAGATCAGGTGATCAGAACTTTGAACTCACAAAAAAGTCACAAGGCATGTCAAAGCACAGGACACATTGTGCTGGATTGGCTCATTCTCCAGCTCTCTCATTCTGTTTCTGCAAGATTTAAAACCAAAATTTCAGAGTTATCAATAATTTATTGCGGCAGATCAATAATTTATTCTGGCATGTCAAATGGTTAGGATATCGGAATTGGCATCTATGTCCCAGGTTCAAGCCCTGCCAAGGTTCTAACTCAACTTTTGTTTCTGCAAATAATAAATTGTGTTCAGTTTCCAGAGCGAATCCCTTCGATCACAAGCCCCAGACAAAGAATTATTATTTCTGATGCTTTTCTTTTTCTTATTTTCTCTATCTATCTTTTTTTCTTTTATTTCAATCCTTTTTTCCCTCTTGGTATCCCTCTTTTCTCATTTTCCTTTTCCTTTTCTCCTTTCCTAATTTTTGTCATCCCATTTTCGAATATTTTCTTCCTTTTCCTTTTTCATGAATTTTATGTCATTTCCTCTTCATTTCTTTTCAAAATTGGTACTGCCATCCTGCATTTTTTAAATTGACACACGCTTGCGGGAAGAACTAGTAAAGCACAGCAGCATTGGATGACAAGAAGCAAAGTGAAAACTGGCATCGACCAGCGTTAGCCAAGTGGGAAAGGTATTTGATTTTATCGTTCATTGCTCTGAAATTTCTGGGTTCGAATCCTGTATCTGGGAAAATGTCAAACACACAAATTTTTTCAATCCATTTTTTCGGTCTCGGTCAAAATTTGTAAAACAAAGACATCACAAACAAACAAAAATCGCACGCGAAACAGCACATTCTGATCCCGCACAAGGACGTGATGGATAGCAGGCAATAGTCGGACACTAAGCATCAGGTTTGGGGTAGGGGGGTTAGGTCAGAGATATTTTGTGTTAGTAACGTACGAGATTGTCATGTGAAGATGTTATTGTTTTGCAAAAGATGTCAGCAACCAAATGGGTTTTTGTGGATGGTGTTGCAATCAACTGCAAAAAGTAACTTTTTTGTTGGGATAAAGATTTTCGATAAAAGAATAAACAAAAAAAAAATAGATAAAGCAACCAAATAAAAAGAAATATTAATTTTTTTTTGTTTTTTGTTTTTCCTATCTTGGAAAATCTTCCTTTGAAAATTGCCCAGCTCATGAGCCAAAGCCAGGTGACCACGAGGTTTGGAAAAACAAATAAACTGGACTGAGAGAAGTGTGGAAATTGGAAGGACATGACACTGAGCCAAATGAACCACCAAGGAGGGCACGCCTCACAGATGAGATGCTAAGGAATATCAGAAAGTCCTGAGCTTTACCCATTTCCCCCTGCCACTGTGCTTTTTTGGTTTCATAGTTCCACCTTAGGTACTTTAATTCCTGGTCACTTTTTTTTAATTTCTGTTCACGTATGCATTCTTTTTGAAAATCTGAATTTCTGTTTTGTGGTCTGAGCTTTTTGGAAAATGAGCCGTTTTGAAGATAATGTTGACATCAGATTTTTGCGTAAGCAGAGCAACATTGCCACCCAAACAGCTCGGGAAGCTGATTTCAAATTTTGCCCCATCATCCACAACATTTTCCTGAATTTGGACCTTCCAACTTCCACCTTTTCCCTGAACTGAAGATTTCTTTGAGGAAGGCGATTTTCACCTGACCAGATCAAAAATGCAGTGGAGGAATGGTTTGCCGCCCAGCACCTGCGTTTCTACTTGTGATGACTGCAGTAGCTGCAACATCGGTGGGAAAAATGAGTGCAAATACAACGAAGCAATAATGAGTGCGTGGAATTGCAAAAGGATCGGAGGAACACAAGTTTGTGAAGCTCAGACCTTTTTGTTCAACCCACGGAAAAATTGGCAGGATAAAGCTTTTGATTGGGTTACAATGGACCTTCAGGACAGCGAAGAATCATGCACACTGTACAACCAGTATCCGTAAAGAGGCTGTAGTGGGCCACACCGTAAGGTGGATTAACACATCCAATCAAGTTTCAACTGCTGGGCATCACAGCTTAGCAGCAGACTGGAGAAAAGAAGATACTTTAGCAAAGGAACAAAGCAAAGGAAAGAGACAGAAGGATATCATGCAAATCAAGATGGTAAAATTTTCTATCTTTTTCCAGGACTAATTATTCCATGACTTCAAATCTCTCCAACCCGTCTGACTTTCAACACAGTTGAAACATGGTATCTCAGACCAGGTAAGTTGTACTGGGCAACCATTGGGTAGGACAACACGTCCAATCTGTGAAGAACCAAGTCTTACAGACCAGGATTTGGGAAAGGACTGAAGAGATTTTAGAGCAGAAATAGCAAGAAATGAAAGTAAAGGTCACAATCACAATCCACGTGGGAAGAACCTGAGCTTCTCAGAAAAATGCCGAACCATGCAGGTAGGTAAGTCAGACACATGCATTTTTACAAATAATTATTGTGTGAGAATTTATTTATCGAACAAAAATAATAACATTGATTTGTTTTTTCAATTCTCAACAAAACGAAAATAAAAAAAGTAAAATGTCGTGGAAGAACTTACCGACAGCCAGAGAAATAAACGAAGAACCAATCACAATGATTCGCACTCGGTTGGTATTCTTTTGGCCCATTGTTGAAGAAATTTTGTTTATCACATTCCTCAAATCATGTGCAGTAATGTACTAGGTGTATGAAATAAAATTCATATGCATAAATTCATATTCGCAGTCTTTGAATTTACAATAAAAAATTCACAAAGCTGCAAATGCAAAAATAATGGAAGAATGCCTAATTAAATTAAATCGAGAAATGGACAGAAAGAACTCTGGTGGGTCAACAGAAGCAGAACAAACCAATAGATCCATGAAAGTGCACAGGCCGGTCATACCACAGATTTCTTTTAAGTCAACTCAGCCTTGACCTAATCTCCGCATCCACCTTCTGATGTCGCTTCCTGGCATTTGCCTAGGTAGCTCTTTAATTTAGCTACATGAGCAAGAATGTGAAAAGACCGCGTCCGTCCAGCTCAGCACTGTCAGACAGGATGGAACATCCATGGTAAAATCATTACTTCCCGGCATAATGATGCAAAGAAGGGAAGTACATGGGAGCTGAAGGAAGAGGACAGACGACAGAAGGGAAAATTGCTGTCCTGGGCTCTCACTCACGAGTGGAAACAATGAGCCCTGTGAAGATGGAACATGGAACTTCCAAAAACAGAGTAAATCATACCTTTTGGCCCTTATTCCAAATTAATTGTGATTAGGGATGTGGATCCAACCAATTGGATCTGGATAAAAATTCAAACGGGTACACCTGGACCGGTTGCTTGATGTAAGTCGTAAGGAAAGGAGAAAAATGTGGCTTTTCAGGAACTTTTTTCACAAGAGCACCAGAATGGCACTTAACATTCAAACCTAATAACAAAAATTGCATTTGCTGTTCCCTTTTTTAATTGTGATTTGAGATGCTGCTGACCTTGGTTTGTAAGAAGGACACCAAACTAAGATATACATTGTTTCCCAAAAGTCACTTGTCAACCCGTGCTATTTGCTAGTTTCAATCTTCTCTTGTATCTCTCTGTATTTCTACAGATTTCAGGTCCAGATTAGGCAGGCTGCCTGCTGCAGATGTTATCCATTCAAATTGGAACAAACTCCACTCCAAGTTTCCAGAGTTGCTTCAAAACTGCAACACACTTTTCTGGGGTTGTCAAGTGAGTTTTGGGAAAACCTGTTTGTGTTAACAGGGTTTGACCTGCATTTTAAAGAACCCGACGTTTCATATGATCATATCAGTTTGTGCCGGACAGTGTTGACGTACAAATGCTGGCACGAATACAGGCACTGGTACGGACAAAACTTAGCACTACATCAATTACTCAGTGTATGGGCCTTTATTTTGGAGTACATATTCATCTGTATCCTGCAATAATCGTGGAAATGACGGATGAATGGACAAAACCGGGAAAAGAAATGTGAACAAAATAATCTGTGAAACATTGAGAGGATGTACACATTCGTCGGTTTGAAGTCATGTCATTTTGATTTTAAGTGGTCAAATGGATTGCCAATTTGGTGCCTTGGAAGGAGGAAATAGGTCCAAAACAGTGGGACACCCTTCTGGTGTTCACAACACCCAAAGCAACTCCAATTGCTTGCAGCTGCGAAGATTTCATCTGTTCAGCTGAGATTCAACAATTTTGATGTGAAACTACTTCACGTTATCGGTTCATTACCGCATTTGTCATCCTCATTTGTTATCCATCAGTTCACTCGTTCAACTGGCAGCAACTTTCGTGAAACTGGCTGCGGAGTTCAATTGCTTAACTGGCAGGGTGTCTACGTAAAAAAATTAGGCCTATTTTTCTTAATTTTTCCCGACTTTTCTGCATTTTAAGGTCAACAAGAGGAAAATCTCAGGGTGCCGGTCAAGAAAATTTAAAACACACATCAAACCTCAAAAAGGTAAAAAAAGGTTGATTGGCATCCACCTCTCCCCTTGAAACCATTCCCATGTCCAGAATTGGTAGGTATTATTGAAAATTGAAATGGGGAGTGATTATTTTTGACAAAAATGCAGCAATTGGGTAATGACATATCCTACATACCATCTTTGCTTTTTTTCTAAGATGTTGGCCCCAATTCACAAATTATTCACAGACTAGTTTTGTCAAACGTGAAATTCTCTTCACAGTTCCCTGACTTTTCTTGAAATTCCATGAAATCCCCAACTTCCAACAGTGGCAATTCCCTGACTTTTCCAGGTGCGCAGACATCTTTAGGCTTTCAGTGTGCACTTTATCCGTCGTCAGCCTTTTTGTCATTTATTTACAGTGCGGTTCCATTTTTCAGTGGTTGGTTCTCAAACAATAATTTTGGAGATGAGGTGATTGTGGGAAGTTAAAACAAATATTGGTACAAACAGCAACTTTTAATCAGGCGAATTCTTTAAAAGATAGTGTGGGCAAAGTTGGAATCTCTTTGGTAATCTCGGGGGACAGATGAAAAGTTGATCAACCAGAAAATTGAATTCAGATGCATTCAGATGCATCGGGCAATTTAAATCGAATTCAGTTCATTCAGACTGTTATTTTTTATTGCATTTAATCGGATTTCGATTCAATATATTCATTGTACCCAGTCAGACCATATTTCCATTTAGGCCTATTCAGAATGTGATTTCCATTTCCACTAGCAACGAGAATTCCTCTTGGAAGTTATTCTGGGGGATGTTTAAGAGAAATTTTTGAATCATCTGGCGTAATTAAGGAGAAATAATTTAGGGAATTCACTTGGGTGTAGTTTTGTTTGGAAACAGTCCAGTCCTCAACTTTGGTACAGACAACTCATGGGTTGGGATATTTGCAGAGCCATTTTTATTTTCATTTTCTCAAAAACGAATGGGGAGATTCACATAGCCGTTCATTGACATTGGTAATGTAAATCTCTATTTTTCAGTTTGGGGTACACATAAAAAACGGACCGCCATATATTCTTCAAAAATCCCACATCAAGATGGACTGACCGTCTAAGCAGCTTTTTTGTTGTCACAGCTTCCGGATACAATCCCAGAACAAAAGTTAAGTCTTTCCGTCATCTGTCCATTTTACCTACCACATCAGTGTCATCAATGTGTCTTTCTATAGATGAAAGTTCTCAATTGAAAAATTATCCGTCGGATCGACGTTCGTTCCTGACCGCCCAAAACGCATGACAGAACACAAAACAAAACAACTGGACTATGGATGCTTCACAATTGCTTTGCCCTCCTCCACCAGCATGCATTCCTGCCCTTTCGATCAAACAACGAAGCAACAATAATTGTTCCTCGCGTTCGATTCGAAGGAAAAGAAGAGAAAAAGTGACAAAAAAACCACAAGTGTCGCTCCATGGCCGGAAGTACCCAAGCCCTGGCTTGGATTTGTGTTAGTCAGTGAATGGATTTCACAACATGTCTGTTTTTGCCATGATAGCAATACAACTTATCCAACATAACATACAATCATCCAGACGTAAAGGCATAAAATGTCTTGTGGCATATAATGTCTTGTGGCTTTCAGGAATTGGCATAGAATGTCTTATGGCGCTGTTTGTTGGAAAAATGCTGCAGCTTTTATGGGTCAGGCCGCAGAACTGCTTTTCTGGCCTCCGGCTAGACACAGCACCAGGAACAGGCGCCCTGGAAATGAGGCACATGTTATTGTGCCCTTTTGTTGCTGCTGTCGCAATGCCTTCCCAAAAGCTCTCCAAGCCATTGGTACCATACACTTGCAGCAAGCCACTTGCCAGGCATTTGTTTCAGGATTAAACGTGAAAGAACTGATGCTGGTTTATGCATCAGCCATCGTTGTGTTTCCATTCAACTGTGGCCTCCTTATCCAAGTAGAATAATAAAAGTGCCACGTTAGGCCTACAACAAAGGTTAAAAATGCAAATCTTTTATTTCTATTGTGAAGTTAAGTTTTTGCAAAGTTGCATTGTTATATTTTTTTGCCTGTATAGTAGCGGCGGAATCAAAGACTCATACATGTGTTTTCCCCATTTAGCTGTTGCCTCCGAAACTTTTTTCCTTTCTTTTTATTCTTATGCAGGCGGTAGAAATTAAAGCTCAAGATTTTAACAAAGCGTTCTAGAGGTGTCAGATTTTGACCTGGGTTATTAAAGAGAATCTTCACTTTCTGCAGCATAGAGTTTTTGTCGAAATCTGAACGGTCGCAATTTTTTTACATGTGTGAGTACATTAATTCTGCCGCCGCTATACACTCTTTGCTCGAGCAGGTTCTATTCATCCTGTTGCTCATGCACTCCTCTGCATTATTTTTCTATGCCTGGGATATTCTTTCCCTGTTCGTTTCATTTCAGCAATTCCAAACTCTTAATGTTTACTCGTAAATTTCAGCCTTTATTCCGACGACAAACTTAGTTTTTTGTGTTTCACTATTTCTGTGCTGAATGAAGTGAAGTTGGCTGGAAGTTGGGGTGTTCTTTTCTGGAATGCCTGTGAAGACATTTTGGCCACTCATGGACACTGACTTTCAGGAAAAATCAAGAAGTTGTGGTGCCATTCTGAGTGGCTCTCATGAGATCCAGTAACAGGCACTTCCCTATATGGGTTCACTTGCCCTATAAGGTGGCCCAGGGAGACCCGGTCAATGTTTCTTGATTCTGTGTTGCTGTGAATAAAAATATTTTGAAAAAATCATCAACAAAATTTAAACCATAATGACCACAAATATAACAAAGCTAACCAGCAAGAAACTGCAAAAAGGGCGTTACAAGTACTGAATGCCTCGTAAATTACAAATGGACCGGCTGCCCTGGGCCACCCTGTGCATGGTTGGTCTTCGACCACAGCAAAACTATTCAATTAGGCAGCCAGTTACTGCTTTAAATGCTGGGTTGACAACTTCAGTTTTGTGGGTTTTGGCCAGGATGGCAAAAAACCTTGATCGGGCCCAAGAGTTACATAAAAATCACTTGAAGTGAAGCCACAAAGCGACTTCTGCATCAGTGGTATTTTCAACGTGGGTACAAGATACTTTTGTTAGTGGCGGTCTGTAGGTATGGTTCTTTTTAAATTCGAGAAAAAAAGATAAATAGATAAACCCGGGCTGAATTGTGAAAACAAACGAAAAATGCCATCTGGAAATCAAGCAAAATTTGGCCGGTCCACTGACAAATGAAAGAAAAGCATGTTACCTCAAAGAAGAATTGCCACACTTGGAAACAGAACATGCAAATAAAAATGGGCAAAATGCGTTTGATGCAGCAAGAGCCTGGCTCTGGATCTGCAGAAAGGGGCAGAACCTGCTGTGCATACAGGGAATCAAATCCACGTGCGAATGCCTGCCTGGAATTCCTTTGGCAAATAGACACTAAAAGAAGTGTACAGAGTGGTCCAAATTTAGGTAGGTACCTACTACGAAAAAATAACTGGCCATTCGCTTATCAAAAGTAAACGGAATTTTTCTTTAGTTGATTTCCGTGAAACAATAAAATGATGTCGTTTTGTGTCATAAAATGTGCTGCAAATAATTTGACACACTGTGTGTTGAACAAGTCACAAAGAAAAAATCAATTTCCACTCCTCAGAGGGTCCATATGATTATTTTTGGCTTGCCCATGTGCACATTTTAAACTTGCTCTGTTCCATATCAGGAAGGAAATGTGACCAAAAATTGCAAAAGAAGTCAGAATTAATTTGCGCACGAAAAACTCACAGGAACCACTTAAAACATGCGAAGAAGTGTAAAATGTGTGCAAAAGTGAAAATGTGATGTCCACCTTCAACCAATAAAACTGCACTGTTATTGAGACAGAGTTTGACTGGATAGGCACAACAAACACACACATTATTTTCCCTTCATTCCTATTCAGACAGAAATTGTGTAGGTATCACTCTTCATCTGACAGGCTTTGCATTCATCTTCTGACTCATTGTCAAATTATGTGGCCGTATACACCAAAGCCACTAACCCTAAGCTTGAAAAAGTCAATTCCATGTTCAGATGCACCTTTCTCAATGATGGAAATGGAATACTGTTGTGTAAAGAAATCAAATTTTCCAACAGATTTCGATACATAAAATTTTTATGGATTAAAATATGTTGGAAAATTTGATTTCTATGCACAACAGTATTCCTTTTCCATCGTTGAGAAAGGTGCATCTGAACATGGAATTGACTTTTTTCAAGCCTAGGGTTAGGGTTAGTGGTTCGTGCATATGACCGATGGTGTCCAGAAAATCGTGTCTGACCTGCTGCAGTTAGGTATTATATGCAAATAAATTATGCATTTATGCAAATAAATTATGCACATCAGAAAAAAGTGAGTTTAAAAAAATTAAGAAAAAAGTTATTTAATCACCAAGGCACGGATTGATATTCCCTTAAAATTATGAAATATGCGCATAAAATATGCCTCGAAAACATCAAAATATGCCCAAAAATGTGAAAATATTCCCAAATATGCTAAATATTTTGTGGATTTTTTCAATTTTGTTGAAAAGAAGAAAAAAACGAACGTTCCATTGGCTGTCTGCTGCATCAGCCAGCCAATCACAGAGCAGAAGACTCCAGCTATGTAGGTATGCTCGATCGGGCCCGATCAAGCATACATAGCCAAGTCTGACGAATTCGAAAATGCTCGCTCAGCGCCTGGTAGAAAAAAGGTCAAAAAAGACGAAAATTGTTTTTTTCATGCCCGCATCTTGGACCTCACGAAAGAATGCAAAATGCATGGATTGAAGCAAACTATCGCTGTTCGTGTAGGTACCTACATAACCCAAAAATGCTATTTTTTCAACAAAATGAATGGAAAAAGGGCAAAATATGCCAAAATATTCCCTAACACCAAAATATTCCAAAATATGCCACACAACCATGGCCTCAAACAACTCAGCTTGACATGTCCCATGCAGATCCAAGGTATCAGCGCTCTGTCTCAAACAGGGAAAAATATGCTTTTATGCAAAATCCTGGCCCTATTAATCACTGGCATTCTCATCTGGGATAAGGGTTAGTTGGCCTCCGCAAATAGTCTCCATTGAAAAAGGAGTACAATCATTACCTACTTGTCCTGCATCTTTGATTCAATTAATGGTATTGGACCCAGTCATTAGATGATGCTGGTGAATGGTTCTTTTGCAGTGGGAAAGTGAGGAAGAGACAATTTCGAATGCAGAATGGTGGATACATTATAACTAGGAATCCGGCACTCCTTCGTCGACTTTGGATGGACATGCGAATGAACACCGGCATTCAACTCGGTGACACACAGCCTTTTTTAAGCTACCCGACTCAAACCTCACCAAACCTAACCAAGCCTAACCTAACCAATAAAAAGGTTGCGTGTTACCAACGAGTAGCTTGCCCTCGCACCTATCCTACCATCCTCTAAAGCAGCCCTTACTTTTTCCAGCTCTATCAGGAAAACGTGTTGTCATTTTTAGGGATCAGCAGCTCAGAAAAACCGGAAAACATTCAACTGGGCTGTTTTGTCAGGATCTCCATTCCAGACTCTGCGCCACGTTTTGCTCTTTCTTGGCTGAACATTCAGGGTGTGCTTGGTGGTCCGACTGCATCTCGAATTGAGTGGATAAGATCAACTCGGCGTTTATGAGACGGAGCCCCACCGGGTTCACATGGGTGTAATTCCTCAGAACGGCAGTGGCAGAGAGACCGAAAGAATAATTTGAATGAAGCATTGTGTGTTTTTCTGAGAGAAGTCCAGATTGCCAGCAGATGGGGCCCTCCATTGGAGGTATGAGAAAAAGTCAATTGTAGCGTTCCCATGCTGCGTTCTCTTTGTTAGGTAGGTTTCTATTCCCTGTAACTCAAAGTTCCAACTCTTTTGTTCCAACTTCTCTAGGAGGGAAGGGTTGGGCCAATAAAGTGGTTACCTATCATATCTTTTATTTGAGATTGTCTCCAGTGGATACCATGAGCACCTAGTAGCCTCAATAATTGATGGGTGGCTGGTATACATTCTTCTTCACGGGCTGGAAATGAAGCCTAGAAGCCACTTATCACCAATAGTTATTTTGAGAAGGGGTGCCTGTGTGCGCCTGCACCTATTACCCATCATTTCCTGCTGCAGTTCACGAACATTTTCTTCTTGGAGGAGTAACCTCACACTTGATGGTATGACATTAGTGATATGAGGATATCGTTTCGTTGAAGTGTACATGTCGAACTTTGTCACTGTCCAGGATTGTTTGGATGGCCCAAGGCTAAGGAAGTTACTGTTTGAACCGAAGTGAAGCTAGGTACGATCAGTGGTGAAGTATCATTTCCAGGAACCAGTTTGTGATATGTTGAAACCATTCTGTGATATTTATCTAATCATTTTTCACTTTTTTTTTATTTTTTATTTTTTTTTTCTATTTTTTTTCCTTTTTTCTAGGGGTCTTAATTTTAATGAAATATATTCTTTTGCCCCATTTATTTTTGTTTTTTATTCATGTTTGAAGCACATTGAAACAAATGTATACATTTTCATTTTAGAAGGGAAAAATCGAAAATAATTCTTGTCACCAATCACAAAATTGACAATTTTTTCACCAGTCACAAAATTGACGAATGATTATTTATCAAAAGACAACAGCAGTGAAGACCGAAGAGGCAAGAAGCAACTTACCCCATGCAGCAGCCGCAGCAGAGTGAGATCAAGGCATGTGATCAACAAGGCAGCAGAATTTTATCGGCATTGCAGATCGTAGGATGATAAGCATCGTAGAAAGCACAAGCAAGAAGTCAGAAGTGGAAGGATGCAGCATGAGATGCCAAGCGGAAGCAAAAGATACGTAGCTCATTTATGCAAAAAGCCAAAAGGTCCCTAAATAAAAATGCAAAGCTCAGCATGCAACATGGGGCAAGTTGCAAAGAAAAGAGAAAAGAAGGAAAAGAAATCAATTAGGTATATTAAAAATGGCAGAGAAGCAAGGTTAGAAATAGCAGTGAAAAATCTTGTGCCAATCTGAATGACAGTTTTTTTTATTTACTAGGTAGGTGTCTATGCCTAAAATCTGTAATAATATCTACCTTGGTACCTCGGCAAGTCCTACGTGTAGTGGTGGTACAGAAGCCAAATGGCTCCCATGTTTGGTGAAGTCAAATCTTTGCGAGGGGAGTTGGGAGTAACTCATAAGCATTGGGTGCTCGTCCCACCCCATTCGCAGAACAAGGAACTATATAGCACAGAATGCTGTGTCAACGAATGGGTGGACCTCCTTGATAGGAAAAGAATTTTTGATCAGCCAGCATGTATTTTTTTAATTTTTTCTTAAAAATAACATGTGCACGGACAGTTCTCAAATCAGCAGGCAGTGAATTCCATAATCTCACTCCAAGAGAAAACAGTGAATTCCATCCAATTTTTGTTTTATGACGATAAACTGCCAGCAGTTGTGCAGATTCGGACCTAAGATGTACATCTGAGAATGTTGCTCTGTCCGTAAAACCATGATAATATGCTTGCAGAAGTGCATCGAGCTGAGGCTCAACAGGGTAAAGTAGTTTGTGTATTATCACAAGGTGCTGATAGTAAATAATTTGATATGTATTCATCAGTCCCATTGCAAAAAATGTTGTTTTAGTTGAAGCATTATAGTCAAGACCTGCAAGAATTCTTATGGCCTTCTTTTGTAGTATGTTTATTGGACTAATAACATAATCAGGAGCAGCACCCCACACTGATGCACAATACGATAAGTGAGAATGGAAATAGGCAAAATAAATAGTTTTCAGATTTTTTCCATTTAAGTGGTTCTTTGCCAATCGAAGCAAGTACAGGCCAAATATTAACTTCCTCGCCAATGCATTGACATGTGCAGTCCATGTCAGAGTGTCAGCAATTCGAACTCCTAAAAGCTTGGTTTCATCTAAACGCTTTATTTTGCAACAACCTATTTGGACCGACAATGGGAAAGGATATTTATTTGGAAAAAAAGAAAGATATACTGTTTTAGTAGAATTTAAAGACAAGTAGTTAGCTTTACACCAATGGTTAATCATGTTAACACTTTCTTTCATGTCACGTAAGAGCCTATTTACATCTGGTGCCGATAGTACAACTGTCAAATCATCCGCAAATGCAACTGGAAGAGACTTTTGCCTCAAGGTCTCAAGGAGGTCAGTTAGATACACAACGAAAAATAACGGTCCCAAAATACTGCCCTGTGGAACGCCAATGGCAGTCTTCGTGTTTTCAGAGAAGGAATGGCCTATTTTAACTCTGGCCATCCTAGCTTCCAAGTAGGATGCTATCAGGCTATTACCAATGCCTCGGACACCATAAAATTCCAGTTTAGTAAGCAATGTTTTATGGTGAACACAATCAAATGCTTTTGAAAAATCCACAAATATAGCTGCAGTGGGATGGCCCTGATCGTGAAAAATCTTAATAGAGTTTGATACATGCATGAGTGCATCAAGTGTCGATCGCCCAGGTGAAAAACCAAACTGAAAAGGGGACAGGACACCTTTAGAAACTAAAAGGACGAGAGCCGCACTTGGATAAGCCGCTCTAGTATCTTGCTAATAGTTGGTAACAGTGCAATCGGTCTATAGTTATATGGGTCAGTGCTCTCTCCCGATTTAAATATCGGAATTATTGTAGATTTTTTTAACTCCACTGGAAAAATACCCTGCTGCAGCATTAGATTAGCAATAAAAGCAATTGGAGGAGCCAAGATCTGCGAGTTTTGTTTCAAGAGAGCTGCTGAAAAATCATCCGGTGGTGGTGTTGAGTCTTTTAGGGTGGAAATTATTTGCGCAATTTCAGTAGGAGATGTTGGCTTGAGAAATAGTGTCGAAGTGGTGGATTTTAAGAAACTTGCATGATAATGTAGACACACTTTTTGCTCAGCTAAAATCGATGGAAGTTGGCCTGTATCCGGCAATCTCATTGGGTTCACAAAGGCCCTGAGCAAGTTATTAGCAACTACAGACTCGTCTGTAACAAGACCATCAGGGCTACTCAAGGCAATTTTTGTTTGTTTATCGTGTTTTGGAATCCTGTTTAATACTGAATCGAATACATTCCAAAGCTTTTTAGGAGTTGTCGCAGAAGCAAGTCTGTCTGCAAAATAATGATTTTTCTGGTCCATAAGCTTTGCATCGATATATTTGGTCATGTTATGTACACGAGTCTGCAGGTGAATGCTATATGGGCGTTTGCGTAGCTTACTTTTCAAATTATCCCTGAGGACTAACAGTTTAATAAGATTCTCAGAGAGCCAAGGTAATTGCGTAAGATACCTGGCCTCCTTATTGGTTGCACAAATATTTTTCAATTTCTTTGATGTTGCTA
Source organism: Sinentomon sp. SZTP_YWyxl (assembly GCA_030068105.1). Taxonomy (NCBI): domain Eukaryota; kingdom Metazoa; phylum Arthropoda; class Protura; order Sinentomata; family Sinentomidae; genus Sinentomon; species Sinentomon sp. SZTP_YWyxl. The sequence goes on along the minus strand of JASGXE010007068.1, from coordinate 1,703 downwards.
AAAAACCTGATAGCGTGTCATGGAGCATTGTATATGCTATCTGACAGGACTCTTGTTTGTAAATGGAAGACCAGTCAAAATTCAAAAGCTTAGATGTTAATATTCTTTTGTCAACACATTCATGTATTGGTTGTGGGGACAGCCCCACAATACTCTCTTTCTAATGGGATAGAAATGAACGTGGGCATATGGTCTGATATTGCATAATCTAACACTCCTGCCAAATATGGTCTTTTTGAGAAAATAAGATCAATGATTGTACGCGTGGCAGGTGTCACTCGAGTTGGTGTGGTTATTAATTGTGTGAGCTGAAATGAGGCTGTAGCAGCCATGAGGCGCGTTGAATCAGGTGAAATTACAGAAACGTCAGTATTGAAGTCACCAATCAGACAAATATCATGAAACTTATCATGCACAGATAGAAAACTATTTAAATGATCACAGAAGGTAATATTACAGAGGTTTGGAGCCTTATATATGGCTAAAATAAGAATGTCAATTTTAACCTTCGTAATTGAGTCAAGGAGAACATGAACAGCTATTGTTTCAAGTGAGTTGTCTATGCACATAATAGATGCATCCATTCTTGTATGGATGAGGGAATTTCTCAAATAAATTGCAATACCACCCCCTCTTTTTGTTGTTCTGCTCAAAAATATGGCAGTATATCCAGGCAATTGCAAGAAAGCAGCCATGTCCTCACTAGCCCAAGTTTCTGTCACTATAATAATTGATGCCCTTGAAGTTATTAATGCCAAAAGTAACTTCAGCCGATCAATGTTCTTTTTCAAACTTCGAAGATTGCAATTTAAAATTGTGAGATTTTCATTTGAAACATGTTTACCCAAATCTGCAGGGAAAATAAATCTCGAAGGTATCATGTTTGGGGAAGTCCACGGGTACAAGTTGGTTTAAAGGTCTTTGGTTTAAAGGACCATCTTTGGTTTAAAGGTCTTTGTGCTTGTTCGAGATAAGTGAAGTGAAATTGACGCTTCTGTCTCCACATCACAGTGAACCGTTGGGCCCTTTGCCTGTGTTATTAGAATTAAAAGGTCAAAGATCCTCTAATCCCTCGGTTGCTGCTGCGAACTTGTGCTGCGTACGGCAACGACGGTTGGGAATTGTGTGCCTGTGTTCGGCTCAAAGGTCATTTTATTGCTCTGCGTCTTTTGTGGAGACAAATTCTTTGGTCCATTGTGGTGACTTCGGCCATTCCTCAACAAAGGAATTTGAGGAATTAGCAGATACAAGCCTGCATATTCAACTGCCAGCAGCGAAGGCGGCCGATAAGTTTTGATTGAAATTTCAAATTTGGCAACTGTTTTCCTAACTTCTAATTTCCTTTCCCTGTTCTGTTATTCCTTTCTGATTCCTCTCTCTTTTCGTTAAATAACGCGGATATTTGTTTTCTTCTTTTCTCGCTTCTTGGTTTTCGATAATTAACGCGGGACTTCTGGAATACATTTGACTGTCATCCTCCAAATTTGTCCTACTTTCCCCTTTTTTTTCTGTTCGCAAAATTCCTTATTCCTTTAGCATCATGGCACAGAGTGCTCTGATTCGTCAACTGCTGGAAGTCGTCACCCTGCAACAGAAACAGATCGACAGCCTGATTCAGACACTGCAATCCCAGCTGAGTTCCGGATCAAAGTGCAACTGCAAGTGCATCTCAAACGCCGAGGAACAAACGCGCAACGATGAGT
>JASGXE010007067.1:0-50291 GCA_030068105.1 Sinentomon sp. SZTP_YWyxl | reverse complement strand
ATTTTCGGAATGCGAATCCCGCGACAGCGAAGAATGAAGTGCGGTTCAATTTTTGGAATGCGAATCCCGCGACTGCGAAATCCGAAGTGCTACGTCATTTTCGGAATGCGAATCCCGCGACTGCGAAGTGAAGTGCGACGCCATTTTTGGAATGCGAATCCCCCCGCGCGACGTACATTTTTTTCCCAATCCACTTCCGCATGCGCGTCTCTGATTGGCTGTTGGGAATTCCAGCCAATTTCAACAACCAATTTTCAAAACCTAACTTAACCAAATCTAACCGGACCTGACCTAACCTAGCCCTATTGCGACCCTAGAAAGAGTTGCGAAGCGGTGGCAAACACGCCAAATCGCAAAAAGCGGTGGCAAGGCAAAAATGCGAAAATTGATGACGTCATAAATTTAGACGACGTGATTGGCTGTTGCGATGCCACTGTCCGCGGAAGTGGATTGGAAAAAAAATTATGCCCGCGCGACTGCGAAGAGGGAAGTGAGATGCCATTTTCGGAATGCGAATCCCGCGACTGCGAAGTCCGAAGTGCGACGCCATTTTTGGAATGCGAATCCTTCGGAAGTGCGGCGCCATTTTTGGTATGCGAAATAAGTGGAAAAAGGATATCTTGCAGAGGCTCTTGGAAACAGGTGTCAAATTATGTGCAATCACCGACGAGATTAATTTTATTTTATTTTTATTTTATTCTCTTTTTTGTGAAATCTTTTGCACAATCCATCTGAACATCACTGGTCTTTCAAATTCGGGTGTTCTGGTGCCACGTATAACATTTTTGGCGCAGTGCGTTCTCCATTTGGAGAAAAAGACCATTTGGTTCTGCATGAGACCTGCAGAACGAGGCAAAACGGGTTCGTGTTCTGTGTGCCTGGGTCAATTCATGTGCTCATGCGTGGCTAAGAGACAACCAGAACTCGGCTGAGTTCAAATTTTGTCATGCGGCCGATTTCAAAAACACGAATAATCTTGATCCGCGGATTTCTCCCACATTTTGAATGGGAAATCCGCGGTTTGAGATAATCCTCGTTTTAGAAATCGGAGGATGGTCTTGCTTGTGAATCAACCTTCATTGGCATGTGTTCCTTTGGTGAGCAACCGCAAACGCCGGCGGCTGATGCCATTTTCGCGGACGGAAATGATGCGCGAATCGTTCCGAGAAAATGCAAACGATGGCAGATCCGCGACGTCACGTGGGAAAAGCCAAGCGAAGTGTGACTTGCGAGCAAAAGCGTCTCGGAATCAAACGAAGAACAAAGCGTTTCGTTTCTGTGTGCTTGAATTTGACGAGTCAAACATTGACACTGACTTGGCGAATCATTCATCATGAAGCAGTGAAAATTAAAGACGGAAAGATAAGATTCGGAATGTCGTCACAGGTGACGGCATATGCCAAATCAAAACTTGGTTCTTCCCAACACACGACCCCCTTGCTCAGGTTTGCGATGGAAAAGATTGTCCACGTCAAAACGGCCTCTTTTTCACAGTCCAGCTGTGGGCTAAAAAATGGAAGTTCCGGCCGAAGAAGATGCATCCGTCTGTGATTCGAATCATTCGAAAAGAAAAACGTGCGCAATCGCACCATCAACGTTGGTCCGATTGGATTCTTAAGACGTGGCTTTGCATGAATCGTATTTACGAACATGTCATTGCTGTTTTGTGCTAATGTTGGGAAGGCATCGATCGCACTGGTTGCCACGTGAGACTTAAATCGAGACTCAGGCAAGTCACGTCTCAAGAATAGGATCGTTCCGTCCGTAGACAGATCTCAAAATCGCATTTGCTTCGGTGATTTTGTTCAACGCTTTCGATTTTTGTTCCGCGGGCCTAAGTTCTTATGGGGAGGTCAGGCTGTTTGTGGGCAACGTTCCGCGAGGTCTGGGGTGTGATTTGCGATGGCTGAATGAATTGCGACCACTGCTGTTAATTCGTCGAGGAAAGTTTGGCCGTGGCAATCAACAGCTATACACGCGAACTTCAAGGACATTTTTCGGACCTTTCAGACGGATATTGAGCAGTGGTAGACAATATTTAATAGGATTTTTAAGATTTTAGGATTTTTAGGATTTTTTTTTTAATTTTTAATAGTCACGATTTATTTTGCACAACATTGCATATTTTCCCACGGATTTGTGCAAATTCATGTGGCACACCATATAAATTTGCACAGCATTCCATCGATTAGGTACTTTTTCAAGTCTTCGTTTTTGTCCGATAATAAACAAGACCTTGCGTTTGATTTGTTTGATCTGATTCAAAGCACGCCTGCAGTTTTAAAGTCTAACCGAAATTAAAAAAAAAAAAAAAAAACAGGCATCGCCATGTTTCCAGCTAGTGCACAAGTCAAACTCATTGATCGCGGAATTGTTCCATTTCATCACTTCCGTCCCGTCACCTGATGGGCGACCATCTGCACTCCACTCCACCGGACCCAAAACAAAATCCTGCAGTGGGCTTTTTGTGCTTGCAAGAATTTTTGGCAAAGCAAGAAAATGAACTATGCGGATTTTTCAGATAAATGCGGCGTTTGAGATGGGTAGACGAAAATTCCAACCCATATCTATCGAAATCTTTTACGCGTTCCCGGGCTATGTCTGCCTCATAATCACACCCTGAGTATCCTTCAAACAGGGTGTCTGCAACCGGACAGAGACCATTTTACCTACCTTCTCCGGTTTTTCCAGATGGAAATTCCAAAGATTCCAGACCTTTTGTGCTCTCATTGCCCTCCATCTGTCACCAATGGCTGGGATAAATGTTTTCAAAACACACCTGTTATAAAAGGCCAATCAACATGGCTTTGTTTGATATGCCCCAAGAATGGCCAACCTTGTATCACAATAAAAAGAAGAAAAGAAGATGAAGAAATCCAGTCAAGCCCTGTTCTGAAGTAATGAGACACAAAATTTGCCAGAGAAAGAGAAATTTCCAAAAAATTCTCTGGCTTTGCAGAGAACGTTCACAAATTCTCAGACTTTCACAGAATGACAAAATTCCATTACAATTTTAGGTTTTTCAGGTCTGCAGACACTGTGTCAAACATGGCTGCTCCTTTTTTGTGCAAATAATCATGTTTTTTGTTTTTGGAAAAATACATACCTTTCCATCCATGATCTGCCGCCACGAAGCCTGTTCGCCTTTTTCAAAACCAATTTATCGGATCCCAACTTGATAGAATAATATGAATCCTCCCATGCCCCAGGAATCTTGACCCAAAGACCAAACCCCACACGTATGCAGAGTGGCCAGCAGAGATTCATGCATATTCCTTGTTGACCTTGTTATTTTTGTGATTTGCCGATCAAAAAGAATACCTTTCAGCCTCATGTGGTGCAACGAACTTCCAGGACGTGATTTTTGCGAGTTTTGCTATATTACGTAAAATTCGTTGTTTCTGCACTATTTCTTTACGTCATTTCTTAATTTTCGTTATATCTACGCAGTTTCTTTACGTCATTTCTTAAATTTTGTTATTCCTGTACTATTTCGTTCGTCATTTCTTAAATTTCGTTATTCGTTCTTTCCGTTTCTTCTTAAATTTGGTTTTTCCACGCAGTTTTAACATTGTTTCTCAAATTTGGTTATTTCTACGCGGTTTCTTTACATTATTTCTTAAATTTCATTATTTCTACGAGGTTTCTTTTCATTATTTCTTAAATTTGGTTATTTCCACGATGTTTCTTTACGTTGTTTCGTAGATTTTGTTATCTCTACGAGGTTTCTTTACGTTATTTCTTAAATTTGGTTATTTCTATGAGGTTTCTTTACGTTATTTCTTAAATTTTGTTATTATAAGAGGTTTCTTTACGTTGTTTCGTAAATTTCATTATTTCTGTACGGTTTCTACGCATCATTTCTTATATTTGGTGATTTCAACGTGGTTTGTTTACGTTATTGCTTAAATTCCGTTATTTATACATGGGTTCTTTTCATTATTTCTTAAATAAAGCTGACCAAACCTGACCTAACCCCCAACCCACATTGCCAATTGCTTGTTGTCAACCTAATGCTTCATATCCGCCTATGATGTCCAAAAACGTCTCCCCATGTGGCTACTGAGTGTGTGCTCAACCCAATTTTATTTCTGTCTGTCTCAGGTTTTAAAGAAGATCCTGCTGCTTTTATGGATAGAACAGGGTGAAATATAAGTCAAATCCCCTGATGCGATATATATGGTCAACAAGCTGTGGACATCGCAAGCTGATCTGAATGACCACGATGAATGACCTGTTTCACTGGTTAGTCCCTTCTTGACGGTTTGGGGCGGGTGGTGGGGGAGGATGGATAGAACCACTGAGAACCACTCCCGCTTGCGAATTTCAATTACAAATTATGGATTCTGGCATGTTCCGATTTTGCCTGCTACCAAAAAGTGAAAAAGAAAGCCCTTCCTATTTTTTGTTCCAGATGTTTTTCCCATTTATAGGGACTTCAGCTCATGGTTAGATGGAAAATTGCTCAAAAGTGTGGTTGACCACTTGTGATTGGGCACTTTTCCATCCAACCATGCAACCAAGTCCCGACCCTCAGAAAACAGGGGACAAGTTTGGAAAAGGTCAAAATAGGTCAGACCGGTTGGGTTTGGTTGCTTAATTTTAACATTTTGCTTGCGAGGAAAATTGGGATATGCCCCAAGAAGTATAGATCGGTACACGCCACCCGGTCAGGAGCATATGTAAAAGTAATCTTTGCAAATGCTGGTTTGTGTAAAAACGTCTGCAATTTTTCTGCCATAAGTGAGCATGGAAACCATGGGGAGGGAACGCCCCTTACTTACCGAGGAAAATGTCCCATTTGCCTAATTTTTATAGAAAACTGCAATTTTGCACCCAAAGTGAACACAATATTTAAACGTTTCTGGAACCTCTGGGTGACTCTGCCCCCTCAGGGGCTCTTCCCCTTGGAACCCCTCTGCCCCGGGTCCCTGTACCACGCCAACCCTTCACAGATGGTTGATCCACCTCAGATGTCTACTTCTAAAATCCTCACCTCCCAGCAATGAATTTATTTCATTTTTTTTTCAAGAATTTCGGCTTGCCCAGGTTTTTAGAGAAGGTAGGTTACAAACGTTTAAGAAGGAAGGTCTAAGAAGGAAGGTTACGAAGGGCAGACCTACCTTGAGCAACATCAACGGGAAGTACGCGAGTGTTCAAAATAGCACAGCACCAACAGTTCTGTCAGGTGTGTCTGACAATTTGGAGTTGTTGTCTGCAAAAATGAGATGATATGACTCAGTCCAAACAACTGCATTTGTGCCGAGTCATTCGGTCGTATGCATCAAAGACACTTTCCCCAATCCTAAGCTTGAAAAAAGTCAATTCCATGTTCAGATGCACCTTTCTCAATGATGGTAATGGAATACTGTTGTGCATCGAAATCAAATTTTCCAACAGATTTTTCGAGCATAACATTCATATGTTTAGAAATCTGTTGGAAAATTTGATTTCTATGCACAACAGTGTTCCTCTTCCATCGTTGAGAAAGGTGCATCTGAATGTGGAATTGACTTTTTTCAAGCTTAGGGTTAGGGTTAGAGTTAGTGGCTTTGGTGCATACAACCGATTGAGTTTTCCCATTTCCATGGAACTTTTGTCCCATTTTGTCCTTTTTCCATGCAAATACAATTAGCATGGAAATATCAGTTTCTGATGCAAGTTTTTGGGGGTCAACCAATAGAGGCACAGATACAACAGTGGTCGACGAGGCGAGGCATTTGTCAAATTTTTGGGGATGTTATGATTTTTTTGCAATTTTGCAAAAAAATCCCAGGATTTTGCAATTTTAGCAAAAAAAATCCAGAACTTCAGCAGCAGACATGCTGGTGATCTGGTAAAACGACAGAAGAATGGGAGTCTAGCCAAGGGCATGCTTTTCCCTCACAGGACTCAATGTAGCCTCAAAAGCAACAACTTGGAATTTGTGACCTCAGCGTTGACCTCTCAGCAACATCAGTGAAACACCTTGCCCACTTCTTTGAAGTGACATTTAAGTCAAAAGTGTTTGAAAATAAACACTTTGGACCTAAAACTTTGGTTAAAAATATGCAAAAAATAAAAGTTTAGTCCTTCAAACTAAATCATGTTTGAAGGATAAACTTTTTTGGGATGTTTTTATTAAAATTTTTTGCATTTTTAATTCTGCAGATTATGAAGAGGACACGATAAAAATCTGCAGAATTCACGTCCGAACTGATCCTTAAGTTGCAGATATGAATGGAAATAATATCATGAACAAGCATCCGATACTGCAAAGGACAACCGCCACAACCCTTGGAATCCCTCAAGGACCGCCACCTGCACCCCCAGAAGACATCATCTACCAAGGCTACCACAAACGGAAGCTCAGAAAGTCGCTGAGTTCACCGAGATCTTCGACGAAGCACTGGTGGCGGCCATCTCTCTTCCTAAGGAACTCTGCTGCTTACCCACGAAGGATCCCGTCCCCCGATTCAGATTGCGATGGGCAGATGTTTGGTGACCTTTCGTCGTTGAGTGACCTCCCACAAGCTGTAGAAGCAGCCAATGCAATCAATCTGGAATATGTCGACAGCGTTCGACTTCACAACACGAGGTGGCCGTCCAACGGGTCGGAGATGATCACGGCGGATTCAGTTCGCCAGCAGACGGAGGAGTTCATCCTTCAGCACAACATTCCGGATTTCCCCGGCGAAGGAGATCTGGTGAGAATCGTCGAGGAAGAAAATGCCGACGATTTCGAGCACAGAATCGGTAAAATCACCAACATGGACGTCTTGGGATCTGCCCTGATGTTAGCTGCCTTGTCAAGCAGGGACGATCTGTTCAGGATCCTCCTGAAGAAGGGTGCTGACCCATTTTACGGCTGCCACCTCTGCAACCAGAAGGTGACTTCCATGCATGCTGCCGCAATGTCGGGCTCCCGCGAATGCCTCGACATCATCAGATCCCACCAGGATGGCGACAAGATTACCCTTCTGGCAGACACGGAAACACCTCTTCATTGCGCAACCCGGTCCAACAAGGTCGAATGCGTCCGATACCTCCTCCAAAATGGTGCGGACACAAACTGCAATGGTAGTTGTGGAGAAACACCTCTCCACCTCGCCGCCGACCTCGAGGATTCTGCCTGTCTCGAGAGCCTCCTCTCAGCAGGAGCAAACCCTGCAAAAGTCCTCCCCTTCTCACAGAGGACACCACTTCACCTCGCCGCCGAGGGAAACTCCATGACATCCGTCCGGATTCTACTCGATCATGGGGCCGACCCAAATGCGAAAGACTACAGGCTGCAGACGCCGCTCCATCTTTCGGCACGTCTGCAAGCTTTGGAATGCATCGACCCTCTGCTCGCGAGAGGAGCAGACATCGATGCCCAGGACATCGACTTTAGGACACCCCTCCACTGTGCCGTCGGAAAGGGTTGCCATTCCGCAGACTGTACAAGGTTCCTCCTCAGGAAGGGCGCACTACCCTCGATGAAGGACAGGTTCGGATATACCCCACTACACTTAGCCGCACTCAACGAACTTCCAAATTCAGTTGCCATGCTCATCAATCACGGCGCAGATATCACTTTGAAAACTAAGGGAGGAACAACCGCATTGGCCCTCGTTGCAAGGAAGACTCCTGCGGCACTGGAGTGCCTTGAGGAGCGACTTAACCGTTCGATATCGCTCTGCGACCCCGAAGCGTCGACAAAGGAAGTCGATCTCCGTTTGGACTTCAAGTCGCTGGTGTTGACCGATCGCAAGCGTGAAACGCGGCTGCTGAAGATTTTAGTCGACGACGGGCAAAAGAGGCTGCTGGAGCACCCGCTCTGTCAATCGTTCCTCTATCTGAAGTGGCAAAAAGTTCGAAAATTCTTCATCGTCAGAATGCTTTTCTACGCTGTCTTTGTGATACTTCTCTCAACATATGTCCTGACGACACTAGCATACGGATGCTACAATGCTGGTCGAATGCTTTTGGAAGATCCAACTGCAAAGGAAAACGACACCGATTGCTTCCAACACCACTGGTTTGGAGCGTCCATCCAACGGAACGTACACCTGCTGGACGTGCAGTGGTACGTCCTTGTGGCACTCGCCATCGTACAGATCGGCAAGCAGGTGTACAAGTTCATGTTGACAAGTTCGTGGAAGGTTTACCTCTCCGAGATCGACAACACATTCGAGATGTTCGTGATTGCGTCGGTGTTCCTAACGTCGTGCGTCTTCAACAGGGAAACCTACGTGTGGCAGAACCACGTCGCTGCCGTGTCCGTGTTGCTCGCGTGGGCCAACATGATGATCATAATCGGTCAACTCCCCGAACTCGGTCTCTACGTTCAGATGTTCGTCAGGGTCTGCCGTGAGTTTGGGTCACTCTTCATAGCATTCTCGTCCCTCCTGATAGGATTCACGGTGGCTTTTTGCCTGATTTTCCCGAAGGACTCGTCAAACAAATCACCCTTCTCGCAACCCATATCCGGCTTCCTCCAGTCCGCAGTCATGATGACTGGTGAAGTCGCCTTCGATACTCTTTTCCTGGACTCTCCAGGATCAAGCATTCTGCAGGGCACGGCACAAATCGTGTTCCTGGCCTTCCTTTTCCTGGTGTCAATTATACTCATGAACCTCCTGATAGGACTTGCAGTCCGTGACATTCAAGGACTACAGAAGACGGCCAGCCTGGAACGGCTCGTTAGACAGACCGAGCTCATCGCCTATCTTGAACGAATGCTCTTCAGCCTCCCGAGAAGTGTTTTCTCCACCTGGTTGTTCCGGTTTGTCCAGAGCAGTGCCTTGCTCTCTCCCGCGTCGTACCGGTTAGTCTTTTACGTGCGTCCACACGATCCCCGCGAGCGTAGACTTCCACGTGACCTCATTCAGGCTGCGTACAAGATCGCGAAGGAGCGTAACAGCTTCGATACCGATGTACGCCGTGGACGTGGTGCAGCAGGGAAGGGAGTTCGACGCGGGAGCACCTACTACAGCTCCACGTCGTTGGGCGTCGGAAGCACAATCACGGGAAACGAATCCGCGGTCGGCGAGTGCAGGTGTGCTGAGGCAACAATGGAACTGCTCCGGAAATACCACGCGGCATTGGAGAAACTCACACAACAAGTGACCAGTGAGAGGGAAGGGAGATGTAGCTGTTCCTGTAAAAGCAAGGTCGCTGGTCACTCCAGCTCTGTTTCTTCCACTTCTGACATTAACCTGAATGGCCAAAAGAGTCTGGTTTAATGCAAAGAGTTTATCAGAAGAGTTGGTTTAATGAATACACCATGGTTGACAAAATTATTCACAAAGGGCCACCAATCGTTCGCAAGTGTCGAGGATAAAATTGTACGGAAGGTTTCGAAAGGCATTGTAACAAGACAGGCTGGTCGTGCTGGTAACCTCCGGTACAATAAAAAAAAACAAGGACACAAATCTACCTGGATCGATTTCGACGTCTGTAACGGCATCCTCCGAACATCAACAGTTGCTGTTGAGGAGGGCGCCGTTACAGACGTCGAAATCGATCCAGGTAGTTTTTCGTCCCAGTTTTATCGTACCGGAGGTTACCAGCATGACCAGCCTGTCTTAGTGTTGAGGATGGCAACGTTTCACCACAGCGAACGTGGGGCTTATCAAGCAAAAGCTGAAACAGACAGATCGCCGGTCGCTGTTGCTGGACCTAGTCTCGACTACTGGACCAAGTCTTCGGTGGACCAATTCTTGGTCCAGTAGCAGTACCGGACCAGCGATATGTCTGTTTCAATCTTGTGCTTGATAAAACCCCTCGTTCACTGGGGCAAAACGTCGCCATCTTCCACATCATTGGCCAATCTTTCTTCTGAACAGAGTGCAAGGTTGCATTTTAAACGGAGGTTTAAAATGTGACAACAGGAATTTCAAAATACCAGTGTTTGTGAATCTCAACAAATTTGCTGACCAAATCTTCCCCTTAATTCTTGCGAGTCGCTGACTACTCACATTGTGAGTAACTGTGTCTCGTGACTCACAATAATTCAGGGAAAGATTGAGTCAGCAAGTTTGTCGAGATTCAGAAATATTGATGAGATTAACTCAGAGCTTGAAACATGTCTGGCGGTGAACGTGTCTGTGCTGTGATCCGAAGGGCCTGGGTTCGATCCCAGGTAGCTCCGGATTTCTTTCAGGAGTTATGTGCAAGGACAATGTGGCAAGAAAGCAGGTTGTCGTGACGCGACACGCGACTTGTCTTCAAACACAGCGGCGTTGCAGGTAGACAAAAGGGGAGCTACATGTCACAACACACACGTCTCGGCTCTGCTGAGCATGACTCTCTCCGTGAAATTCTGCGGGTTGGCATACCTGTGCCGCAAAAAACTGATCCTGATTCGTTTCCATTCAATGCAGTGGAGCTGGGGTACGATTTTGAGGCATTGTATAGCGGTGGCGGGATTAATGTACTCATACATTTAAAAATTTGCAACCGTTCAGATTTTGGCAAATATTCTATGCTGCAGAAATTAAAGTTCCTCTTTTGTAACTGAGGTCAAAATCTGACACCTCCAATAAAGTTTCGGAGGCCACAGTTAAATGGGAAAAACACATGTGTGGGTGCAATAATTCCGCCGACACTATACTCCCAAGGGCATTGTTTTGCGAGCCCAAGTTGTGTAACAAGGTTCTGCTGAGCCACTGACCACACACGCCTTTCAGCTCAAAATGGCAAATGTTTGTATGATGTGCAAAAAAACAATTCCTTCTGAAAAAAGGTGTTTGGAATTGCGTGATATTTTTTCATTTTCAAAAGATTGCCAAATTCTTAATGTGTTATGTGAAAATTGAAGCCATAATCATTTGTGCGGATAAGACTTTTGTTCGTTCAATTCTCTGCAGAATAAAACAGTATAAAAAGCATTTGCGAGTTTAATTTAAAGACAAGAGAAAAAAATCATTTTTTTTTCGCATGAAAGGATGATTTTCATTTTCTTCCTGACAAAGTCAACTTTTGCATTTGCCATCACCTCGGAACAAGAGAGACGAGGCAGAAATTCTTCATTTTTGAACCAAACAGCAATGCATCTTTTTCTACCAGGCAGTAACATCATTTTCAACCAGACAACATCACTTCATTTTCAACCAGGCAGCAAAGCACCATTTTCAATCAAACAGCAATGTGTTATTTTCAAATTGACACTAATGCATTATTAACCAGACCACTACACATCATTTTAAGGGGGGGGCCACCTCAGAAAAGGTGAAAAAATAGGAAAATTTCTCAAATTTGCAAATGCTTTTCCCATAATACTTTGATGTTTTCTGAGCATTTTGGTCCAAAAATCATCAAAATCGGTTGAGAAATGGCTTCACAAGAGCAAATTTCAGTATGCGATCCAAATTCGTTCCATGCTTTTTCAACATTTCAGAAAATATCACTTATTTTCAAACGTATTTTTACCACTTTTGGATTTTTTCACTCCCGGTAACCTTCTGACCCTTCTATCTTGGCTGTTGTTTATGCTAGAAGGCTGAAATTTGACACACTTATGTAAATAGATGTTACAAATCGATTGACAGGGCCGGATTTTTCAATTTGCCTCTCAATTTCAAGTTATTTCAATGCCATTCCAGAAAAGCTTAGATTTTTTACGCTTTTGGCGGAGTAAGGTCAAAATGCATGCGCAGTTCAGCCGCATTACACAAAATCAAAAATCCGGCCCTGTCAAAAGTTTTTAATTGCATTTCAGTACTAGCACCCAAAATTTGATCTTTCCAGCTTGCATGGTAACACTGGAACACGGGTCAGAAGATCGCATCCATTTTTACACATACATGACCACTGTAGGTACCTAAACCAGTTGAGATATGAGGTTCAAATTTTGTACAGAAGTTGCTCAATGGACCCCCAAACAGTGTGCAAAGTTTGAACAAAATCGGTTAACAAATAAAAAAGTTTGCGATTTCAGGTGGCCCCCCTTAAGTAAAGCAGCAGCTGTGCACAATTTTCAACCACACAGCAATGCATACTTTTTCCAACCAGACAACAATGCTGAGTGCATCATTTTCAACCAGAAAACAATGCATCAGTTTCAACCAGAAAACAATGCATCATTTTCAACCAGAAAACAATGCATCAGTTTCAACCAGAAAACAATGCATCATTTTCAACCAGAAAACAATGCATCATTTTCAACCAGAAAACAATGCATCAGTTTCAACCAGAAAACAATGCATCATTTTCAACCAGAAAACAATGCATCATTTTCAACCAGAAAACAATGCATCATTTTCAACCAGAAAACAATGCATCATTTTCAACCAGAAAACAATGCATCATTTTCAACCAGAAAACAATGCATCATTTTCAACCAGAAAACAATGCATCATTTTCAACCACACAGCAATGCATCATTTTCGATGCAAACACAGGCTGCATTGCAAGAAATTGGTGCACGTATCAAGTTACTCACCTCTTCTCTCGACTGAAGAAGTTCAAAGTAGAGAATATCTCGTCCGTTGATGTCAACTTTCCCCGTTCCTGGTGACCACACCTTGACGGTTGCTTTCGCCCACTTTCTGGAGCCTGCAGATGTGATTAGGCAAGAAAAATAGACACTTTAGAGGCTGATCATATTTGTCAGGCAGAGAAAAACACAACACCACGACCTATCACATTTTATTTTTTTGCTCATGATGTCCAGCAGGGTTCTCACAACTTTTTTTAATTTCATTTCCCTGACCTTCGCTGATCCATTTCCCTGACTCCTTTGACGATCCATTTCCCTGTCTTTCCCTGACCTTCGCCGATCCATTTCCCTGTCTTTCCCTGACCTTTGCTGATCCATTTCCCTGTCTTTCCCTGACCTTTGCAGATCCATTTCCCTGTCTTTCCCTCACTTTTGCCAGTCCATTTCCCTGACTTTCCCTGACCTTTGCTGATCCATTTCCCTGACTTTCCCTGACCTTTGCCGATCCATTTCCCTGTCTTTCACTGACTTTGCCGGTCCATTTCTCTGACTTTCCCTGACCTTTGCCGATCCATTTCTATCTTTCCCTGACCTTTGCCGATCCATTTCCCTGACTTTCCCTGACCTTTGCCGATCCATTTTTCTGCCTTACCGAAATAAAAGTGCCACTGTCAAATCCTGCCGCAGGCCTTACGGGGTCTGGGTGAGAGCAAAAGCGAGGTTCCAATGGGCGGGGCCCCCAGCAGGCGATGTGGGGGAGGGGGTACCCCAGAAGCTAAAGAAATTTTGAAATTTGCGTGTTCATTTTGGCCGCAAAATTTTATTTCTCGGCCATTTTGAGGCTCACGGGGATCCTGATGATTCCAGATTTTCCCCGACTTTCAGCACATTTCTGAGCAATTCCTTAACTTTTTATGTGATTCTCTGACTATCCCTGACTGTGGAGACCCTGGCCTTGAAATTCAAAAAAAAAAAAAAAAAAAAAAAAAATTAGTGGTGAGTCGGAACACAACTCGGAATTCGGAACAGAACTTTGCAAAATTCGGAAATACGGATCCGAAATAGTCAGAACTTACGAATGATTCGGAATACTGAAACATTCGGAATTGTGCTAACACATTCCGAATTTCCAAAAATTTCTTCCGGTTGTTTGAAATTCCGGAAGGGTGAAATTGTTCGAAATGGATTTTTTCTCGAAGATGTTATTTTCCGAAAAGGTCGGAAGGGACATTTATCACCACAGCATCACAAACGATCAAAACCAGCACTGCGCAATTCCCGATTCCTGCTTAAATTCCGATTCCGATCGCAGTTCCGATTCCGTAAAAGCTTAGAGAAAAGTTGTGACTGACCGCACCACGCTCCGACCCAACGTAAAATTATTGTGAATTCTGCTCAGCTCTACAAATATTGCATTCCCCATCTATTCCAGTGGCATGACAACCTCCTCGCAGCTTCTACGACTCAAATGGCCCCACACGTGCTCGGTCACGCATGCTGAGGACGAACCATCCTGCTTGTTGTCAACCTGTTGGTTGGCGCCTCGTAATGTCCGGAAAAACGTCTACGAAGTTTGCGCATCCACATGTAGCTGCTTATTGTATAGTGGCAGCGGAATTAAGGTACCCATACATGTGTTTTTCCCATTTAACTGTGGCCTCCGAAACTTTTCTTTCTTCCATTTTATTCTTATGCAGGCGGTAGAAATTAAAGCGTCAGATTTCAACAAAGCGTTCAAGAGGTGTCAGATTTTGACCTCGGTTATAAAAGAGGACTTTAATTTCTGCAGCATAGAATTTTTGCCAAAATCTGAACGGTTGCAATTTTTGTTACATGTTTGGGTGCATTAATTTCCGCCGCCGGTATACAGTATGAAAAATGGCGGCAGACTTAATGTACTCTTACATGACGCGTTTTTCCCCATTTAACTGTTGCCTCCGAAAATTTTTTTCTTTCTTTTTATTCTTGTGCAGGCGGCAGAAATTAAAGTGCCAGATTGCAACAGAGCCTTCTGGAGCTGTCAGTTTTTGACCTCGGTTACAAAAGAGGAACTTTGATTTCTGCAGCATGGAGTTTTGTGAGTAGTCGAATTTTTTTACATGCATGAGCACATTAATTCTGCTGCCACTAATCAACTCCAATGATCATGATAGGGAACAGAAAACCACTCACCGGGACTCTCGACGTAATATCTGCCCGTTTCTTCATCAAGGATGGGCTGGAAGAAAACGAGAAGAAATGATTAACTTTGAGTAACCGAAACAAGGGTTAAGCGCTTAGAAAAAAATTTGTATGATTTTTTGGCAACCAATTCAATTTGAGGATGAAATTTCACTGTAGCAATCGAGGTGAGAACGAGGGCCATTTCTGGCTAAAATGTTTGCTTTTTTGACCTGTCGTAGTTTGCAGAAGACGTGGCAGATTCTAAAGGCGAGTGGTGGAGTTACTGTACACATACAAGGCGTGACATTTAAGGATAATGCATCCTTGGCTCTCTCCCGCATTTAACCCAATAATGACTTTGCTCCTCAAAGTCTCTTGCTGGGATTCAGGCTCAGTAGTTACCCGTGTGTCTTGCATCACTTGTTCTTGTTCACCCAATTCGTTCAGTTTTATTTTGCTGTGGCTTGAATTGAATTCATCCATTTGACTTTTAATTTTGATTTGACATGATGATTTGCGCCGGGACAGTGTCCCTGCAAATTAACAAAAAGAAAATAATTTTAATAATAATAAAGGAAGTCATCAGACAAGGACATCATTTTATAGGTTTTTATAGGGGGGGGGGGGGGGGGAATTTCTCAGCGAAGGATCTGGGTTCAGTCCATGCGGGGGCGGGGTTTTGGGGATGGGCCCCCCAGTCATGAGGTCTGGAACAGAACCGTCCAGTAATTGGGGCCTGGAGCAAGGCCCCAGCGGGTTTCACAAGCCTATGCGCCCAACAAATGTTTGTTGGGCGTAGGAAAGTTCCAAGTGCGGAAGTCATGTTTTGAGAAAGGTACCTCACTGATTCCGGAAAGTTCAAAATGCGGAAGCTATGTTTTACGAAGAGGACATCACTGATTTTGGAAAGTTCCAAGTGCGGAAGTCATGTTTTGCAAAAGGGACCTCACTGATTCCAGAAAGTTCAAGTGCGGAAGCTGTGTTTTACGAAAGGGACCTCACTGATTCTGGAAAGTTCCAAAAGTGCGGAAGCTGTGTTTTACGAAAGGGACCTCACTGATTCTGGAAAGTTCCAAGTGCGGAAGCTGTGTTTTACGAAAGGGACCTTAACGATTCCGGAAAGTTCAAAGTGTGGAAGCCATGCCTAATGAAAGGGACCTCACTGATTCTGGAAAGTTCAAGTGCGGAAGCTGTGTTTTACGAAAGGGACCTCACTGATTCTGGAAAGTTCAAGTGCGGAAGCTGTGTTTTACGAAAGGGACCTTAACGATTCCGGAAAGTTCAAAGTGTGGAAGCCATGCCTAATGAAAGGGACCTCACTGATTCTGGAAAGTTCAAGTGCGGAAGCTTATGTTTTACGAAAGGGACCTCACTGATTCTGGAAAGTTCAAGTGCGGAAGCTGTGTTTTACGAAAGGGACCTTAACGATTCCGGAAAGTTCAAAGTGTGGAAGCCATGCCTAATGAAAGGGACCTCACTGATTCTGGAAAGTTCAAGTGTGGAAGCTTATGTTTTACGAAAGGGACCTCACTGATTCTGGAAAGTTCAAGTGTGGAAGCTGTGTTTTACGAAAGGGACCTTTACGATTCCGGAAAGTTCAAAGTGTGGAAGCCATGCCTAATGAAAGGGACCTCACTGATTCTGGAAAGTTCAAGTGCGGAAGCTGTGTTTTACGAAAGGGACCTCACTGATTCTGGAAAGTTCAAGTGCGGAAGCTGTGTTTTACGAAAGGGACCTTAACGATTCCGGAAAGTTCAAAGTGTGGAAGCCATGCCTAATGAAAGGGACCTCACTGATTCTGGAAAGTTCAAGTGCGGAAGCTGTGTTTTACGAAAGGGACCTCACTGATTCTGGAAAGTTCAAGTGCGGAAGCTGTGTTTTACGAAAGGGACCTTAACGATTCCGGAAAGTTCAAAGTGTGGAAGCCATGCCTAATGAAAGGGACCTCACTGATTCTGGAAAGTTCAAGTGCGGAAGCTTATGTTTTACGAAAGGGACCTCACTGATTCTGGAAAGTTCAAGTGCAGAAGCTGTGTTTTACGAAAGGGACCTTAACGATTCC
This sequence comes from Sinentomon sp. SZTP_YWyxl, assembly GCA_030068105.1. Classification (NCBI taxonomy): domain Eukaryota; kingdom Metazoa; phylum Arthropoda; class Protura; order Sinentomata; family Sinentomidae; genus Sinentomon; species Sinentomon sp. SZTP_YWyxl. Next base: position 33,663 of record JASGXE010007067.1, on the reverse strand, counting down.
GGAAAGTTCAAAGTGTGGAAGCCATGCCTAATGAAAGGGACCTCACTGATTCTGGAAAGTTCAAGTGCGGAAGCTGTGTTTTACGAAAGGGACCTTAACGATTCCGGAAAGTTCAAAGTGTGGAAGCCATGCCTAATGAAAGGGACCTCACTGATTCTGGAAAGTTCAAGTGTGGAAGCTTATGTTTTACGAAAGGGACCTCACTGATTCTGGAAAGTTCAAGTGCGGAAGCTTATGTTTTACGAAAGGGACCTCACTGATTCTGGAAAGTTCAAGTGCGGAAGCTGTGTTTTACGAAAGGGACCTTAACGATTCCGGAAAGTTCAAAGCGTGGAAGCCATGTCTAATGAAAGGGACCTCACTGATTCTGGAACGTTCAAGTGCGGAAGCTTATGTTTTACGAAAGGGACCTCGATGATTCTGGAAAGTTCAAAGTGCGGAAGCTCTGTTCTGTGAACGGCACCTGAATAACTGATGATTTTGTGGGCTGCAGAGGGCGTGATACAGTAGGGAAGTGTTTCACTGTTTTCCAGAGGCAAAACTACCTTAGTTCATGAGGCCTCAATGATTCCGAAAAGTTCCAGGTGCAGAAGCCATGTTTCGTGTACAGGGCCTCACTCACTGATCACATAAAGGTCCAAGTGCGGAAGGAAAGTTTTACGAACGGAACCTCAATAATTCCGGAAAGTTCAAAGTGCGGAAGCTATGTTTTTATGAAAGAGACCTCAATGACCCCGAAAAGTTCCAGGTGCAGAAGGCTTGGTTTGTGAATGGGACCATAATGATCCCGGGAAACTAACAAGATGCTGTGAAGAGAAAAATTCATCCAGTTAGAATGAACTCGAGCAAAACACCTTCGGAAGTTTCCGCACCTCCTTCGGCAGTGCCCAAGTGAAGAAAGATGCCCCTTGTCTCACCTTTGGAACGGCTTCCTCCTTCAATGATTTGATGACCATTGGTTTCCGCTGAGAAAGGAGGAATTCCTTGACTCGTTCACTCAAAGGGTGATCGGCCAGTCTCTGCAGGGCCTTTACGAAATTATCATACTGCCAACGGAAAAAAAGGATTGTTGGTATTTAGAATACAACACTGACTGGATACAACAAGGCTGGATTGTCACTTTGAGAGAATTTAGAGAGTCATATGTGGAATGACTTTTGGGGAAGGTGATCAAATATCGTCAGTTTAAAAAAAAAGTTAGAGCACACTGAAAAAGGTTACATGAGAATAATTGGCAACGCCAAAGAAAAATTAGGAATTTCAAGTCTTTTGAGATTTCTTTACTATTTCAGTAAATTGAAAGGCAATTCCAGGAATTCCGAATCCACAATTTTCGACGAAATATGAATATTGCCATGAAATAGATTGTTTCCCACGAAATACCTCACTTTCCTCACGATTACACGCAAAAAAGCTGCACTTTTCCTGTCGTTTTTAAGTAACCGCGCAGAGCACACAGTGGATTTGAAAACCACAAAAGACATGAAAATGCAGCAGTCTTTACATTTTACATTGAGATTGCATTTTGCGTTTCTTCACATCACTTTTCAGATGAATTTGTTCTTTCTTAATTTAAATAATCCCATTGACGGGGTCTTTCACTGTCAAATTACGAATTTTTTTGCTTTAGAGCGAAATTTTCTGAAAATTACCACCATTTACAGGGTGCTCTGATAAAATTTGCCGTCTGGTTTCCCTTTTGGGCAAAAAAAGTAAAAATTGGCGACTGCATGGACGACTAAAAAAGAACCACGAATTCGGCATATTTCAACCCTCTGAACTGAATTGAACTGGCGACATTTCGGGGGTGTTGCTCACGAATTGAGGAATGAATAAAATCTCACGAAAAGGCTGGTGATTGCCTGCTTAGAGCAGCAATTTCACGTATCGCGTGAAATTGATCCTGATAAATTGATCAAAGATCCTGCAATATCCCCGAAACATTGATAGGTCCATGGTGTTAAGTTATCAACCAGATCAATACCAGCACCTTTTGACCACATCAGCTTGTCTGCCCCACCTCACGCGAAGACACCCTTGAATGAGTGGGCAGACCCAACTCGCAGAATAGGCGTATGACCTATCGTAATCAGCAATAATGCAAAGAATTTATGCACTTCCATCAATTGCCCAGACTTGTTTAACACGGCCTCCCACTGACCACTGACTGATCTTTCTTCAGGAGTGTGGATCGGTGGGAGTACGTACTACAGCCACACTCTACAAGAAGCAAGCACTTGAAGTAAGCCCCTCATGATGATTTGCATCAATTACATGATAGGTCAATTTGTTTATGAGATACAAGCTTTGAGTTAAGGGGGGACTCCGGGCAAGCGGGTCAACTTTTGACGGGGTTGACCGATCTGAATAAAATTTTGCATAGTTATTATCTACCATAAAAGCAGTTTGTGTGCAAAATTTGAGCAATTTATCTCCAGTAGTTTTTGAGTTATGGGTGGAAATAGGGCAAAATGTAGTGCGATCTTTCAGATAACCCTGTAATAACATAGACTCATGTGGGGGGGTTCAAGATTTGCACTCTGGAGTTAAATTGGGTGGAAAATTGAGTGGTGGAGTCAGATTTTCTCTAAAGTCTGTCTGTTGGATGCAAATCTGGGGTGAAAATGGTCCAGCGGAAAAGATTTTGTTGTCAATAAGCATAATAATTGATATAGCAAAAACGAAAATCTGACTCCACCACTCAATTTTTTATGGTTTTTTACATAAGCACCCCAAATTTCATCTTTCTAGCATGAAAATTAGCTGAAATATATCATTCCGATGTCCAAAAAACTGTTGTAAAATACAAAATCGGGAAATTATCATGCGGTGGCGACAAATGGCCAAAAAAGTGCGACATGCGATCGCAAAAACCGACGTTACAAAAAACCATTCGAGATAATTGAATTTGGTTTTTTGCATCTTTTTCCTCAGAGTTTTCTTCACAGGAAGCCACAAAAATCCAGAAAAGTGAATTTTGACCGAAATCTGCCAGATTTTGCCCGGAGTCCTCCCTTAATGATTCACAGTGACTTTAACAGGCATCGGTCACCAATACATTGGTGTACAACAGTTAGTGGTTCGTTTCTAAAGTAAAAAACTGAAGGCCTCAGAAGTTGCCCATTTCACCAAGGTCAAGGTGTTTGCCAAGCACGTTAGTTTGCCATGGTAAACTCACACGACCGTCGATGAAAAACGAAAAGAAAAATCACCAAAAGATCACCAAAATGATCGAAGATCAAGTTCCACTAAACAAAGTCTCAGAGACTTCCCGAATGGTCAAAAATGGGCTACACAATTTTACAACCACATTCTCAACACTCATGGCCTCAACATTCGTGGCCCAACAACAACCTTAAACCGTCACCCACTGCAGAGTTGATCATACATACCTGGTTTTCGTCAAGTTTCTCGATAAACCTGGCTTGCAACTCTTCCATCGTGTACCATTCAGAGCCAATCAAATCCCTGGGAGATAGAGAGAGAGAGAGAGATCGGAGAACAATTCTGGTATCATTTGCCCAACATGTGGAACGATTTTCTAAGAATCATTTTTTTTCACACCAAATGCCACCAAGTCTGCGAACGTGGAAAAACTTCGGAACAAAATTCAGTGGCCATCTAATTTCAATAGAACTTGATCAAGTGACACAAAGCGACACCAAATATCACGAGTTTTGCGGCCCATGGTGTCATCAAGAATTATTCTCCTCGGAATAAGAATAAATGCACAAGCCTGTGGCAGATGGCAGTCAGTTTACAATCACAGAAACAATAATGTACCCATAAATGGGTGCCTATAATGTTGGCTTATGGTTCCCTTACTGCTACAAATGGATATTTTGCCCATAAATGGGTATCTGTGGTGTTGATTTGTTAGCACAATGCTTTTTCATGTGACTGCATTCTTTAAAACCGGAGGGGGTCAGATTAAAGAGCAATTGCAACCAGCATATCAGCTGTTTTCGATCTCGATAGCTGACTGATTGGCTGTCGCGTAGCCTAATCTTCTATAACCCGAGCGTACCTAACTACCTCTTCGAAAATATTGAGATCATGACGTGGTGACATTACAAATTTTTTTTTAAACCTGGTCCAACTCATCGATACTGATTACCCATCGTTGATGTGGCGCACATTTCCGCACGTATTTTGACACTGAAATCATCAATTTCTCACAGTTTACTCAGAAAGATCGAAACTTATGGTTCAAGTTTTTTACTCAACACTGTACAGCGGCGAGAAAATTAATTGTACCACATATGGGGGCTTTTCTCTTTCGAATTTTCGGGAAAATCCCAATCTCATCAAAATTGGCATTGCAGCATGATTTAACGCATATTTTCCTGCAACAAAATCCGAATTCTTGAATCTGAAATCACCACAACTCTCCCAATATCTTTGAAAGATCGAAAAACCGGCATGTATTTATGGCACGAGTAATTTTCTCGCTACTGTACACAAGAAAATCTCAAGTAAAATAGCATGGAACTAACGCTTGTTCCCTCTCAATTGCACCACCCTGCTTTGCTACAAGATCATCTTCAACGGAATTCAATTTACTGATGTTGGAAGCTGTATCCTGGAAGAAATACGGGAGATGAAACAAGTAAAAACCGGGTTTCGCAGCAATTTTGGAAAACCATTTCCAGGTTTTCCCAAGGGTTTTCAAGGCTTACTTTGAGTGGCAGAAAGTGGCATCCCGTCCATTGTCACAGGACACAAAAATGGGGGCTAGGATAGCTCTACCAGCAGTGTTCCAAGGGACAGACGGAGCTTCTGGTGGGAGGTTTGGGAGACGGCATCCCTCAAAGGCCAAAGCTATTCAACATGAACAAGTTCTCAGAATGACAGTTTTCAAGGTTTTTACCAAAAAATCTTCAAATTCAAGGTTTTTTAAAGGTTTTTAAGGGTTTTTTAAGGGGGGGCCACCTAAAATCGCAAACTTTTTTATTTGTTCCCCGATTTTGTTCAAACTTTGCACACTGTTTGGGGGTCCATTGAGCAACCTCTGTACAAAATTTGAACATCGTATCTCAACTGGTTTAGGTACCTACAGTGGTCATGTATGTGTAAAAATGGATGCGATCTTCTGACCCGTGTTCCAGTGTTACCATGCAAGCTGGAAAGATCAAATTTTGGGTGCTAGTACTGAAATGCAATTAAAAACTTTTGACAGGGCCGGATTTTTGATTTTTTGTTCTGCGGCTGAACTGCGCATGCGTTTTGACCATTCTCCGCCAAAAGCGTAAAAAAAACTACGCTTTTCTGGAATGGCATTGAAATAACTTCAAATTGAGAGGGAAATTGAAAAATCCGGCCCTGTCAATCGATTTGTAACACCTTTTTTCATAAGTATGTCAAATTTCAGCCTTCTAGCATAAACAACAGCCAAGATAGACGGGTCAGAAGGTTACCGGGAGTGAAAAAATCCAAAAGTGGTAAAAATACGTTTGAAAATAAGTGATATTTTCTGAAATGTTGAAAAAGCATGGAACGAATTTGGATCGCATACTGAAATTTGCTCTTGTGAAGCCATTTCTCAACCGATTTTGATGATTTTTTGGACCAAAATGCTCAGAAAACATCAAAGTATTATGGGAAAAGCATTTGCAAAAATGAGAAATTTTCCTATTTTTTCACCTTTTCTGAGGTGGCCCCCTTAAGGTTTTTTAAGGTCCACTTTTGCAATCAAGGTTTTTTTAAGGTTCGCCTGGAAAAGCCAATTTTACAATCAATGGCACGAGAGGACACTGGTGTCCTGTTGCATAGAATCATCGTCAGTCATGAGTTTTCAAAACTGACTTCAAAATGGCTAATTTGGATAGTTTTCATCGTGGCTGGAAGGCAGGGCCTCTGGCAGGGGTTATGGTGGCCAGAGTCCTAACCAGAGCCTCAGTCCTTTAAGGGGGGGGGGGGAAACCTTCGCGCAAAAATTTTTTGTTTGTCAACCGATTTTCTTCAAATTTTGGACATCGTTTGGGGTCATTTCAACTAAGAACTGTGCAAAATTTCACACCCCTAGTGTCATTAGTTTAGCCGCTGCGGCCATTTTATATGCAAAAAGTAGACAAAACTTTTGATCGCTGCAGCGCCTAAACCGTTGGAGCTAGTGACCTACAGTTTGCACCAAAGTCACCAAAATTGAGCCAGAATTTGGCTAGAAAGGTCAACAACCTAACACCTAACTTCGCTTTTGCACCAGAATCAAATTTATGCTCATCGCATCAAAAAGCGGTAAATTTTTACTGCCATAATTTTAAAAAGCCTTTACATCTTGGAAATACTATAAAATAGTCCAATTTTGACCATTCTAGCCAATTTGGGACACTTTTTTACATAAGTATGCAAATTTTTAACCTTCTGTGTTGTTCCCAAGCTGAGATATAGCATTCAAAAGTTTGCCGAACATGAAAAATCTTAGTTCCGAGTAAATCCAAGATTGATTAACGGAATTGCGAAAAAATGCATTGAGATGCCTTCGCATCCAGGTCCGTAACTTCTAAACTACATGGAATATCAAAAAACCGTTTGTACCACTGGAATCAGCAGTTTTTCATGCCGAAACCCACCTAAAAATCCAAACATGTCATTTTTAACCATTTTTCGACTATCCGAAGGTTTTCCCCCCCCCTTAAGCTTTAGAGAAAAATGAGATGTGTATGAGAATCCCATTTCGGTACTTTTTGAAATTCTGCAGCAAATTCGTGCCGGGACCCCGCAATGCTTCAAGATTTTCAAAACACTGGAAGTCAACACAAGTAGAGTTAGAGTTTGCTAACTTCCAATTCGTAAAGATCATTCTCGAAATGAAGAAAGAAATTCTCACCAACAGCATTTTATGACACTCACATGGAGAACTTGATAGAAATTAGGATTCGCCGTGTAGAATAACGAGTGGAATGGTCTCCCCGTGGCGTCGAACTCTGCGGCACGTCTCCGTGGAAAAACTTCCTCCGGCGGCTTCATCTTTGGCCTGGCCGTTTTCTCGTATAATGCTGACGGAAAGAGATATTGAATGGCAGCCTAGCCAAAGAAACAAGAAAACGACTTGTTACCAATAATTGAAACAATAGCCTCGATGAAGACATTGATTAAAAACTTAACTCCTATCAGAGTTAAAAACAACACACATGATGAAAAATAAGAAACAACAATTATCGGGAACAAAAGCACAGTTACAAGATTTAAAATTGGAGCCATCTCCAGGAGTGAGGTAACATGGCATTGTTGAACTCCATCAAAAACAATTTCAAGCTAAAATGGTGCGGGGAAAATGATCCAACCACACCAGATTCTACGCTGTCAAAGGGGATGAGCCAGATTCACACCATTGTCTGTCGGGCATTGGGGAGAGCCAAAGGAATAGCCGTGCAATCCAATCCTCTGTCACAATTAATTACACATAATTTATCCTGCAGCTCTACACTGAATATGTTCGAAGGCAAATATTGTCACTTTTAATTGGGATCCCAGAGGATGCAGGAATATTCTAAAATTGGAACCAAGATGAAAGGGTTCCCCAGCCACGACAGTCCCCTGCCCATTTTTATTCGATTCTGGGTCATCATCCATGATCATCACGGATCCTGGCTTCAGGTCCCCGCCCATGTTCTGAGGGCAGGGATGATCTAGATGGACTTAGAATGGAGAGGATTAATGGGAGGCCGGATGCAAAGTCCTTCTCTGAGAAAAAGTTAAAAAACCTAGAAAATGCAAAGCACATCCAAGAAAATGGCCAAAAGCTTAAAAATCCAAGAAAAGCACAGAAGCGCAAGAAAAAAGCCACAAAATCAAAGAAAAAGACAATTCATAAAAAATAAATCAAAGAAAAAGCCAGGAATTTATGAAAAAATTAAATGAGAAATGCGATCATCATGTTGGAGCTCAGTGGAAAGGGGACCCGAAAAGGAAGAAAAAAGGCAAAGAAAAACGTTAGCAGACGTGCAGAATGCTGAAGTCAATGACTTACGTCAATGTCAGCCTGTGTAAATGTCTCCGGATCGGCCCCCATCATGTTGGCCAAGTGCCGCTTTCCAATCTGAAACTCTGTCGTCTTCTCTTTCAGGAATTTATCTAGATTTTTTAGAAGATAAAAAAAAGAACTCTTTCAGAGAAAAACTAGACTCGGTACATTCACTTCTCGACGATTTCTTCACCATATTATGGGTGACTTCCGTTGACGTTTCGAAGGCGTCACACTCCACGTTGACGAAGCAACAACTCCTCGTTGACTCCTGCTAAACAATGTCCGTGCAAATTAAGGGGGGACTCCGGGCAAGCGGGTCAACTTTTGATGGGGTTGACCGATCTGAATAAAATTTTGCATTGTTATTATCTACCACAAAAGCAGTTTGTGTGCAAAATTTGAGCAATTTATCTCCTGTAGTTTCTGAGTTGTGGGTGGAAATAGGGCAAAATGTAGTGCGATCTTTCAGATAACCCTGTAAGAACATGGACTCATGTGGGGGGTTCAAGATTTGCACTCTGGGGTAAAATTGAGTGGAAAGTTGAGTGGTGGAGTCAGATTTTCTCTAAAGTCTGTCTGTTGGATGCAAATCTGGGGTGAAAATGGTCTAGCGGAAAAGATTTTGTTCTCAACAAGCATAAAATTGATATGGCAAAAACGATAAGTTTTTTGTAAAATCTGACTCCACCACTCAATTTTCTATGGTTTTTTACGTAAGTACCCCAAATTTCATCTTTCTAGCATGAAAATTGGCTGAAATATATCATTCCGATGTCCAAAAAACTGTTGTAAAATACGAAAGCGGGAAATTATCATGCGGTGGCGACAAATGGCCAAAAAAGGTCCTGACATGCGATCGCAAAAACCGACGCAACAAAAAAACCATTCGAGATAATTGAATTTGGTTTTTTGCATCTTTTTCCTCCGAGTTTTCTTCATTGGAAGTCACAAAAAACAAGAAAAGTGAATTTTGACCAAAATCTGCCAGATTTTGCCCGGAGTCCCCCCTTAAATTGTATTGTGTTTCCCTGTCCTTCCCTGACCTTTGCTGATTCATTTCTCTGCATCGCCAAAACAAAGGGTCGCTCTCAAATGTCAAAACCCGCCTTAGGTCTGGGTCAGAGCCTCAAAAGGCCCGAATGGGCAGTTCAAGAAATTTTTAAATATGGGTCGTCTCATATCATTTTGGTCTCAAAATTTTGTTTCACCATCATTTCAAGGCTTGTGGGGATCCCAGTGATCCCTGATTTTACCTGACTCTTAGCATATTTTTGAGCAATTCCATGACTTCTGGTGTGATTTGATGCGAACCCTGCTCATAGTTTGTTATTATCAGTCAATGGTGCCTTCTTACCAACAGCACCCATTTATCAAATTATCACCCTTCATCATTCTTGTTTTCACCCTCAGCACTTAAAGAAGCCCTTCGAGTGCCAAGGGTGATGAAGAAAGATGCATTTCACGGATGGATAATGCAACTAAGCAGTGCTCAGTGTCCCGAAAAAATAAGGGCACAAACAAAAATTGTAGGGTTCATTGCCCTTCAAGGAGGGCACTTCGTCCTCGAAGAGGGCACATGGGCACGCAACAGCTCCAAGTGGAGCCCTGTGGGAGCATTTTTGCACAGTTTTCCAATCGTGGGAACGCAAAGGGTTCAGGGCATGTGGGAGCTGCGCTCGCACACCCTCAGGGTGGGCAGGAGCGTGCACTCCCAGAGCTCCCACACACTTTGAGCACTGTCTCTTAGCAATAAATGATAAAATCCCGATATGTTGTAAGAATTAGGTCAGCAATTTCTCACCATGTTCCTCGGCCCTTTTCAAATACGCCTTCATGGCTTTGCTGATTTTAACTATCTCCTGAGCTCTCTGAGCCAATTCTGTGTGTTTCTCAAAGAGATCTGATGTGTCAGGAAGTTGCATGGAGAATGATCTACACACTGAATAAGTTGACTCAATTCGAAGATGCCAATTGTTCGGAAGGACCTGAAATTTGAGAATGAGAGAAAAAAGCAATGTTTTTGATCAAATCACATTTCTGGATACAATCTATCCAAAAGTCCAGCAGTCGTATTTGATAAAAAAAAACAGATAAAAAGAAAAAAAAGCGGCATTTAATCCGCGTTGCCACTCAAAGCGAAAGGTGAGTGGCAAGTCGTCACTCGACGGGCAATTCAACAGACGGAAGCATCTTTCAATGCAACAATGGAAAAGGAATAAGCTTTGTGCATAGAAATGAAATTTTTGCGACACAGATCCAACAATTGACTTGCCTATTCAGTTGAACCTGAGGGTGAGTTGCAATATGGGAAATTTTCCGACCAAAATAGTAAAAAAAGGCCTTGGGGGGAATGTTCGATTTGTAAGTGGCAATAGTTTCTTACCATTTTCATTTTGTCGACAGTCTCGTCACACCTGCTTGTCAAAAAAGTTTAATTGGCAGACAAAACACTGCTATCTGCTACCTAAGCACGAATGGCTATGTGTTTAGCACAAAAACGAGGGAACCCAACTGCCCTCTATCTGATCATGGATGCCACTTGGGTGGGGAGCAAGAATCTGACAAGAAATGCACCCTGCGGTTCACATGCCCTTCCCTGGGCTCATGTATTTGGCTTGCCCTAGCTGCAAATTTAACCTCTGGAACATAAACATTTGCACCCAAAATGAACGCTGAAATTTCAAAAAATCTTCATCTTCTGGAGGCTCGCTCCTTGGGTTCTCCCCGTTGGAACTCCGCTGCAGCTCCAGCCCCAATTACCAGGGGATCCACACCCAGACCACTCTTCAGCTTCCACATCCCCTGACTGGGCTGCACCCGGATACTTTCATGAGAAAAGCCCCTCACTCCCGCCGAAACCCGAAATAACCGTCTGACGTAAATGGCACGGAAATCCCCAGACGAAACAATAGGAAAGCTACGCAACAATTAACAAAAATGATGTAAAAACCTCACAAACCTTTCGTACACAGTTCTTTGCAGAAAGTGATCCGATGCGACCACAGAAATGCAACGGAGGCATCCTGATTGGACTGTTTGTCGAGTCACATGGCAGAAGGACGGAGGGATAACACCAGTTGCAACGGAGAAAATAGCCCTCCGAGTCAAATTATATCAGTGCAACATCATTGCGAAAATACAAATTTTTCTAAAATAACCCTCCAAACATAAGGAAGTACCGTTATGAACTTTTAAGTACAGAGCACGACAAAATGGTGGCATCTCCCTCTGAGGCAGCCGACCTGGTGCGGGCGAGATGACCTTTTTTGACCTGCGAGATGGAAGCCCTTATAATAATTGAGACCCTGCGCAGACATTTCCGGCCGATTTCCAAAACAATGATTAATTGGCGGATGGCCTCGATCCGCAGATCGACGAGTGGTGATATGGTTGACCTTATCATTCGCAGTATCAATGTGAATCCAAATGTTTGTGATCAATCAGCTCACCACTCGTCGATCCGCAGTTCGAGGCAATCCTCCTTTTAATGTTCGTTCTGAAAATCGGCCGATTGTCCTTTTTTCTAACAAAGTGGCTGTGGGCTCAATGGGCTGTGGGTTCGATGCACATGTGTGTACTCTTTCTGCCCTTTGTTAAATTTTAGGTGTTACCGATTTACGAGTATCTTGACAATTTGGGCACTGATAAGAGCATGCAACCCAAAGGCGGATCATAATTTTTTTAATGTTGATAAGCAATGTTTCTGACAAGTCATAGGCATCGAACTTAGGCAGCAGAAAAAATGACCAGACCCCTAATCTCCAACTTATTGACTCAAAGTCCCGAAAAATGCCCCAATGGGGAGCCGACTTGGGCTGAATTCTATTTCATTGTACAGTTCCAGAAACAATGATGTGACCATTCATGGGGACATAGTCGTACATTGTTTGCTTGTGGGTAGGGTTGTTCTGTGGCAAATGAAATCACATAAATAGTATTGTACCAACAAATCAAAAATAAGATGGCAATTTATGGGCACATATCCATTTGCAGCAGAAAAATTGACCCGTATGCCAACGTTGTAGACACCCATTTTTGGATTGTAGTGTATTCGATTATATTGATATTAGTTTAACCCTACAAATACAGCTCGTTTTTTTATTTTGACCTCTGACCCCGAACATGGCACCAATGGCAAAACAAAAATAGATTAAAAAATCAATAAACAGTTTAAAATGACAAAAGTTTAAAATTACAGTAAGTAGATTAATTACAGAAAATAGATCATGACAGGGTTGACGTCAATATTAGATACCCAGGGTTGTGGGGTAAATTTCCCCGTTCAAGATGATGGCAGAATTTGCCGCATGTCTTGGAGTTTGTAGTGTTCCTGACAGGGGGTTTTGGAAACGGAGTCCCTCAAAGGCCAGAGCTATCTGAAAAGAACAGGTTCCCAGAATGCTACTTTACCAACTCTCTAGGTCACAGAATCGTCAAAATCAAGGTTTTTTCAAAAAATTCATATTTTTGCTTGGTTTCAAGGTTTTGCCCGGAAGCCCTGATACAACAGACTAAATTTTGATTTCCATGAGCTGGAGGATTCTCTCAACAAATTCATATCACCGAGAATACCAGCATTGCCAGCGAGAGCATCGCACAAATGGGAATTATGCAAATTAAGACTTACCAGATAAATCTCATTGCGAGTTGTGAAAGACCTCAACAGTTGTGACATTGTTATGCCTGATTGAGTTGTACTTTTTGTTGATGGCAGTTTTTAGCGCATGCAGGTCGAATTACATTTTTTTCACAAGCTTGAAATCGAAAGTTGATGACCTTGTTTGCCAAAAGACCAGAAATGTCAAATTTTGCCAAAAATGGGCCAGGTTTTGGCCATCTACACACGTAAAAAATGTTAACAATCGCTCTAACCCATGTACCCCGTCATTTTGAAAAAGCCCCATTTTTCAAAAGTGTATTTTTTCTAAAAAAATTTCAAAAAAAAGTTCAGAAAAAGTTGTTTTTTTTTTTTCTTCGAAAAAGTCCTTTATTATCCATCGTTTCGATAAATTTTAAATCGTTTCAAACATTGTCCCTCTAGATCCACACAAAGGTGCACACGAATCAGCCAATAATAAAACCGTTCTTTGTGAAGATTTGGGAAGGTTGCTCCAAATCGACGGCTTTCACCATATTTTGGTCATCGACAAAGCAGCTTTGTTGAGCTCTTTTGGAGTGATTTTGGCTGCCGCCAGTAATGGGGTAGATCTTGGATGCTGGTTTTTCTACCGTTGAGACCACTCGCTCGAGGACAGCCCAACATGAGCTCCAAGAATCACCGAAAACTTGCGTCTAATGTGCAGAGTTCACACAATGAATGTGAAAGATTTTTCCACTGACATTTACAGGACACATCAGCCCGGGTGGCTGGATGCGTGGCTTGCCGAAATGCTGCCAGCTTTGAAGGTGGGGCAGGCCATCCTCTTGGCTCTGGGGCGGCATCTCAGCACAGCAGGATTCCAAGGCGCTGAGCTCCTGGCAGGGGCTTCGTGTCGCTACTTCCCACAAAAGAAATTGAAATTCACCTTTATTGACATTATAAACTTTGGGATCTCCAATGGCACAATAACAGGGTTGCCAGCCATTTCCCAGATCTCAATTCCCTGACTTTTACAGGTCCGTTGCCAGGAAACTCCAGGCCCTTTTCTGGCCCAATGTCTCATAAAACTGTCAATTTTCAGGATTTTCTTGCAAGAACGCCAAGAATTCCACTTGATGAAAACCATTCATTTTGAAAAAGAAGCAAAAAAAGCATTTTTGACAAAAATTGGCTCTAATGTTCCAAAACAGAGGCTCAAACTGAGTAATTTGACTGGAAAATTCCCTTTCGGCATTTCGATTTCCCGGACTTTTCAGGTTTGGCAGCAAAAGCCCTTGAAATCCCTGATTCTCCAGGTTCTTCTTTCAAATTCCCTGACTCTTCCAGGTTCTCCAGGTCGCTGGCAACCCTGAATAAGCAATTTCACACCTCTTTTTCAACTCCCGGGGGGAGGGGGTGCTGCCTCCAACGAGCGGTCACTGCTAAACGTACAACTTGCGCTGTCTACAAAAATCCAGTATTTCCCCCGGACGGTAATTCAAGTTTCAGTTCATTCCAAGACAAAAACAAAATCCAGGACGCCCCAGGACGGGTGGGAACCGTTTGCATGAATTTTGGTTGCCTTTTTGCTAAACCAAAAGCACCAAAATGTAGAAGTGTGAAGGCGCCCTGCCATATTGTACCATTTCCAACCTACAGCACAAAAGATAGGCCGGGAAAAGGCCACTTGTGACAAAACCAGTGGGCCAAAATACATGAAATCTCGAGCAAAATTACACAATGAGCACAAAACTGTGCTGGCATATTGATTATCGGATCACTTCGTGAGGTGTCCGAAGAAGTGTATAGTCGTGGCGGAATTAATGCACCCATACATGTGTTTCCCATTTACTGTTGCCTCCGAAACTTTAATTTCTTTCTTTTTATTCTTTGCAGGTGGAGAAATTAAAGCACCAAATTGCAACTGAGATTTCTGTCTGGAGCTGTTAAATTTTGACCTCGGTTATAAAAAAGAGGATCATTAATGTTTGCAACATGGAGCTTTTTCTGAAATGTGAACAATCACAATTTATACATGTATGAGTACATTAATTCTGCCACCGCTATACCCAATGTGATCAGAAACATAAATCAGTCGAGGGCAGTGCAGAATCCAATTGGCGGCAGGCTATATTTCATTCAACAAAGGAATTGGGCATGCTCTGGCAAATGGCACTGTTCGGAATGGGCTACGGGGTTGCGGAGTTTGTGGTCAGGTGTCCAAATGGAGACGATGTGCAACCTGTCAGCTTTTCAGAGTCTGACACGTTTTCTTCAAGTTTTCGCAAAATAATTGGTGTTCCAGCAGATATGTTTTGCTAAGCTCACTGTGAGCTGACAGGGACTTAAAAATACCACACATGACGGGACACCCCGACTTGGCCGGATCAGCAGAAAGAGATTTGGAGATGGTATCATCACAACAATAGACCGTAGTGCAAGTTGTTCCGACAAAATGAAACTGGTATGGTTGATAAAGTCCTCCAGAATTCACAACTTCGTTTCTGTCTGTCCCCCTCACACTTCATCGCAGTTGCCACATGAGAGGGAGCCCGATGGTGGTGGCAGGCAAGACCGACCTGCAATTCCTGGTACCTCCCACGGCGCACGGGGACACAAAAATTCTCCCATGTATCGCGCAGGTTTCGGCATCCCTGGCTGCGAATCCATCAGTGGATGCTGGATCACATTCAGATTTTCTGGCATCATCAATGCCGAAGTTGTCAAGAGAAGAACAAATGTGCTTCCAAAATGAACTCCATAGTTTAAATTTTGGGCCTCCTCAGGTCCTCTTAAGTGCCCCTAGGATGAAACCCCGCTGGGGTTCCGCTCCAGACCCCGCTGATGCGGCAGCGAGTGTAGGATATGTACATTCACAGAAAAAATAATGCCTCCGTTAATACAAGTGCCCACATTGGGTCATGGGATACAGTATTGTTTCAGTCGCTGTACAGTGGCGAGAAAATTAGTTGTGCCATAAGTACATGCCGGTTTTTCGATCTTTCAAAGAAAACTGGGAGAATTGTCTTGATTTCAGAATCAAGAATTCGGGTTTTGTTGCACGGAAATATGCGTCAAATCATTGCTGCAAAGCCAATTTTGATGGGATTGAGATTTTCCCGAAATTCGAGAGAGAAAAGCCACCATATGTGGTACAATTAATTTTCTCGCCACTGTATAGAGGTGTATGCTTTAGCAAGTTTTCAGAACTGGGAAACTGAACTGGCTTCCATGACCTAGGGGGACTGGGGCCCTTGTTTCTGAACACGGTAAAATGTAAAATGCACAAAAACACAAGAGTTCTCAGCCTGACTAAATATGAAATGCAAAAAATATGAGGCCCTGGACAATGAAACTTCAAGCAAGGGAAAATGCAAAAAAAGCTTTTTAACACAATGCCATCCTTAATTTCAGTGACTCGTCGGAAAAAAAAGTTCTAGGAAATGAAATCTCGACGAGAATATGCAAAAATCAACTGCTTTTAATGAAAAGTAAAAAAATGCAATCCTAAATTTCACTGACTCGAAAAAATTTGTCGCCCGTCTCGCAGGTCACATTTCTTCCAACGGTTGAAGCCCCAGCATCTCCATTCCAGACTTCAGTGCCCTCTGAGCGGTGGCAAACAATAATAGCCTGGGAAGGGCGATGTGTTCTGGTTGGCTTCTAACCGGCAGAGCTCGGAATGCAAGGTTGATTGAATCGCTGAAAAGAAATGAAAGTTGAAAAATAAAACAGATTGGTACATTGGTCCTGTGCTCGCTTCCTTGGGTCACGCTAATCAAAAGATAACGACACCATTTTTCCTGCATGTCTTGGTTTTAGAGATTTTGAGCGTTGTTTATGGTGAATACACTGCTAAAATAAGGTGCAGTTTTACGTCTCTAATGTCCAGTTCTTCTGAAACGAATCCGATTGGAAATAATTTTAGATCATTTGATCTCCGATCAAAATCTGATCTGAGATCATTTCCAATCTGATCCGTTTTGTAAGAACTGGCATTAGAGACGTAAAACTACACCTTATTTTAGCAGTGTATTCACCATAAACAACCCTCAAAATCTCGAAAACCAAAAACATGAGTGTCTATTCTTTTGATTAGCGTTACCCAAAAAGCCGCAAGGCATCTATTTCGGAACCTTTACAGGACACCCGATATTCTTTGGTGGTCCATGGGTACTTTGTCTCACGGCTGTCAAGTATTGCGTCCACGGAACAAAGGCCAGTTTAGGTTTTTCCATATGTGCGACTCCATTGTTTGTTAATAACGAAAGTAAGTGGTATTGGTTGATCAAATTTTCCAGTAATCACAGCTTCGTTTCTCATTCTGTCTGTCCCCCTCACACTTCATCAGTTGCCGCATGAGAAGGAACTGATGGTGGTGGCAAGATGAGTCTCGCAATTCCTGGGACCGGATCAACCACAAATAAACAGATAATCCCACTGTTAGTAAATAATATTGAAAAAAGAAAAATTGCATTTAAGCACCATTCCATGGAAAAAACAGCATCAAAAACCAATGCACACTCGAACTGATGGGGTTCGAATGTTGATTAGTTTTTGATGCTGGTTTTCAATGGAATGGTGCTCAAATGCGTTTTTTCTCTTTTTCAATGCATGTCTGTTTTGCGATTTCAACAAAAACTAGACCTCCTCTTCCAGCATGTCATTCTCTGAACTAATCGCAGGCTGGCGTTGGCAAACCAATCTTTCTGAAAACGACCGAGGAGAGTGTGAATGCACAACGATGTCCACAAAAAGACAACTTCACAATACCCCAAATTTTGGGATATTGGGAAGTTGTTGGAAATTCACAACGAATCCCGACCAATAAACCACACTGAATCTTCCGTATCAATATCCCATCAGTAGAGCACTCTGAAAATGGTGAAAAGGAATTGTCACCGCCAAAACGAAATCAGCCATTTCAACCATCTTTTGTGATTTCTTTATCATTTCAGTCAATTGAAAGGCAATTCTGGCAATTGTGAATGGGCGATTTTCCACGAAATGTGAAAATTTCCACGAAATTCATTGATTTCCACAAAATTTTTTTTCACGAAATACAGCGAAAACGTCGTGTTTTTTTTTTTAATTAAGTGGCAAGCATAGTGCACAAAACATTTTTGAAAAACAAAGCTTTCTTTTGCTCTTTTCTCAGTCTCTTCTTTAGTTTATTTACATCATTTTTCTGAGGTATTGTTTTTGCAAAATTCAAAGCATTCACATTGTAAAAATGACTGAAAATGCGTTTTTGACAGGTTCTGGCCTTTTTATTTCCACCGCCAAATAACGAAATTTTTAGACTTTTGAGCGAAATTTTCCAAAAATTATCACCATTTTCAACGTGCTCTACCCATCAGATACCACTGCCATGCCCCAAACTACACAACTTTATGCCCCACAGGATACATGCCAATGCAACCCTGGCAGACGAACGTCATGCAATGTATTAATTAAGTAAATTTTTTACAATGACGATTGAAAATGTAAAATTGCAAAAGATGGAAGAAATTGCTGATTTCGTTTCGATGGTGCCAATTCCTTATCATCACCATTTTCAGTGTGCTCAACTCGTACATATTGGTGCGCAAATTTTTTTCTTGGTCGAGGTCTCAGCCACCAACCGCCGGGCGATCTGATGTCATTCATGTTCGGCTGTCAGGTCTGGATGAGGTTAATGGACTCATCTCCAGGTTTCCACCGAAATGTTTACAAGCAAAAGTTTTTTTTCTTCCCTTCAACTCACCATAATCTGAACAACTGCGATACAAGTGGATGTGACTCTAGGGTTTGATAGCATACAAAAAGAACTTCTTCCAGCCTAGAATAGGAAGAAAGTAAAACCAGCTGTTTAAGAGCAACAAAACAAGCAAAGGGAATGCAAGGAAAACACTCAAAACCTTGTTCCAGGGCTCCCAGCGATTTTAGAAAACCATTTTTAAGGGATTTTTCAACCACAGAATAAAGTAGAAAATCACTTACGACCAAACCGTTCGTAAACTTTTGCAATACAAAAAGTTTACAAAACGGCGCGCTGAAATGGTTTTTCCAAGTTTCTCCAAGGGTTTTAAAGGCTTTCTTTTGTGGCAGAAAGCGGAATCCATGACCACAGGCCCAACAATTGGGACTGAGATGGTACTACCAGCAATGTTCCAAGGGACAGAGCTTTTATAGGAGGTTTGGGAGACAAAGAGCCCCTCAAAGGCCAAATCTATTTTGTCAGGTTCTCAGAATGCTGGCAGATGAAAGTTTTCAAGATTTTGACAAAAAAAAAAAAAACAAATTCAAGATAATCGGCTGATTTCCAAAACACAGATTAATCGGCGGATGGCCTCGATCCGCGGATCGAAGAGTTATGAGCTGGTTGACCACAAACATTTGGATTCACATCGATACTGCGAATGACAAGGTCAATCATATCACCACTCGTCGATCTGCGGACCGAGTCGATCTGCGGATCGAGTCTCTCTGCCGATTAATCTTCTTTTTGGGAAATAGGCCGATTATTCAACGAGGGAGACCAAATGAAATATCAAGAAGCACAAAAGAATCAGTTGTGACTTTTGCTTCACCCTGATAAGGCTACGAATAATAATCCATCATTTGAAATCATACAGGCACACCTAGGCATTTTTGTATTTAAGAACACAAGCCCCACCGGGCTTACCTGGCTATTTCAATGCACAAATCAAGTGCACAATCCATTTGTGCAAGTTCTCCCAGATCACAGCCCGTGGTAAGTTTGAAACCGCATTTCTTTTGCAGACTACACAATCGTGCATGGGTGTACTGTAGCCTTACTCCTGTATCACCTTTCAGCTGAAAAAAGAAAAAGTGTCCAATGAAAATAAACAATACACACAAAGAATGGTTTTTTTGCTTTGTAAAAAATGCAAAAAACAAACACTACCTGCACTCTAAACCAAATGCTGTCAAAAATGCAGGAAACTTTCGACATTACACTTGACAGCTCCAATTCAGAAAAAAGAATGGTAAGTCGTTTATTGTGAACCAGATTCAATCCATGTGGAGAGTGGAAATTATCAAGCTAGCCTGGTGGGTAAGAGATCGATGTCAAGAAATCGGGTTAATCAGATCGCTTTTTCATGAAATTTTCACAGTCAATGGCAAAGAAAATTAGCAGGAAAGAAGTAAAGCTCCAGAACAGAAAAAAGCCAGGCGCAGAAACTTCAGCAATAATTCCAGGAAGCAACTAGCCAACGTTAGAGCATTAATTTCGAAATCGCCGAATCTCATCCATCATGGTTTAAATCGGAAGAAAATGCAGAAACAAGAAAAAAAGAACATTATGCATAACGAAAACATACATCCAACTCTGACACACAATCAGCAGGAATATGCTGCAGACATTTCCTCACGAAAGAACCTGAGGGTGGGGCGAGCTTTCAGAGTTTGCAGGAGGTTACCAATCTTTGGGGCAGCATTTTACGGATTGAAATTTAGCAGCATGGCCCCCTAGAGCTCGGGGCGTGGGACTGGCAGGATGTTTGGGATGTTGCCCAGAGATCCAAAGCAATTTAAAAAATAGGTTCGTGATCGTTTGCAGGGTCCCAATGGGTACAGACCATGTGGCCATTGTCCATACCTTTCCTGTGCCTCCAGTTTGCAGAAAACATGGCATGAACAAGTTATTCTCTAAATCCTGAAATGCCTTCATATCAGACATCTGTCCTGTGGTGGGACAGCCAAAGGGGGGATGTCCCCCATCAACTACACCCCCATGGAAAAGCCTGAAGGCTAGGTACCTATGGGAAAATAGGATGCATGTGAGGCCTGTGGACCACTTTGTCATTCCAATCCGGTGACCAGAACAGGTTGGAATTAATATTCATTCCAGATTAGACAGATGGATTTATTTCCAATTAAATATGATATTTTTTCAATGGTGAAGAGGGATGAATATTTCCAATTAAATTTGATATTTTTTCAACAGTGTTCATACCTGCAGTGCCACATCCCAGTTGAACCTGTAGTTTTGTAGTCTCTTGTGCTTCAGATGTTCAGTAAACATCGCAGACAGGGCTAGAATATAGGCAGCATGCTTCTTATCTTCCTCAGCAAGAACCTTTGTGTCTGAAAGTTACGAGAACACACAGGTTGTCCAAATGTATTCATTCTGATTCAGCAGTATAGTTTTGTCCACAATGATCACCAATAGGGTTTCCAGAGTTTTCAATTTTAAGGCTATTTCCTAAGGGTTTCGGCTGCAGTTGGGAACATCGGGCGACATTTCAAAAATGCTGGTCTTAACGAATTTTCACACACGCTCAGGTTGACCAGAGCAACGGTGCCAACTCGTCCAGTCCAATGTCGGCAGGTATACTGGCGGCGGAAAAAGATTACCCATACATGTGAAAAATTTCCATTATTGAGATTTTAGCGAAAACTCCATGCTGTAGAAATAAAAGATCCTCTGTCATGACTAATGTTAAAATCTGACACCTCTAGAAAGCTCCGTTGCAATTTGGCGCTTTAATTTCTACCAAATGCATAAGAGTAAAAAGAAAGGAAAAAAAAGTTTCGGAGGCAACAATCAAATGGGAAAAACACATGTATGAGTAATCTTTTTCCGCCGCCACTATACCTACCTATTCCGAACTACCTGCTACCGGGTTTTCAAGGCTTTCTTGTTAGTAACAGAAACTGGTCGTCAGAGCATTCCAGTTGCCATATGTCACAAACATGGGGTTTGCAGTTGCACCTCCAGTGGGAATCCAAGTTACTGAGCTCCTGGGAGGGGGTTTTGGGAGACATGAGTCCATCACAAAGGTCAGAACTATCCAACAGGAACGGGTTCTCAGATCGCTACCAGATGACAATTTTCAAGGATTTTGCCGAAATAAAAATACCAAACGATGGCAATGAAAAGCACCAATCAATTGCAATGAAAAGTACCTACCTACCAATGGCAATGTAAAGTACCGACATATGGCAATTAAAAGAACCTACATATGGTAATTAAAAGTACCTACCTACCGATGGCAATGAAAAGCACCAATCAATTGCAATGAAAAGTACCTAGGGCCTACCTACCAAAGGCAATGAAATGTACCAACCAATGGCAATGTAAAGTTCCTGCATATGGCAATTAAAAGTACCTACCTACCTACCAATGGCAATGAAAAGCACCAATCAATTGCAGTGAAAAGTACCTGCCTACCAAAGGCAATGCAAAGTATCTACATATGGCAATTAAAACTAAAGTACCTAGGTACATGTGGCAATGAAAAGTACCCACCTACCAATTGCAATGAAAAGTTCCAACCTACCAAGAGGCAATGAAAAGTACATACCAGTACCAATGGCAATGTAAAGTACCTACATATGGCAATTAAAAGTGCGTAGGCCTACACATGGCAATTAAAAGTACCTACCAATGGCAGTGAAAAGTACCTACCAATGGCAATGAAAAGTACCTACCAACGGCAATGAAAATAATTCTAGATCAACATACAAATATTTCACAAACTTGGAGATGCATCAAGTGACTTTGCTGCAATTAGGCTTGCTTCTTCTAGGACATCCTTCAAAAGAACAGCAGTCCCTTTTCGTGTGCTCATCCCGACCACTCTGCCAAACTTGATATGAGTTATGCCCTTTGCCCAATCACACCCCATCTTCGTCAATATCTCCACCAGGGAGACGAAGTGGTCGGTTTGGGCTACATCGACAACGTAGAGCATCCTGTCGAACCCGTAGTCATGATGTCGGTCTATCGCAGCAGCAATGTCGCGTGTTAGGTACAGCGTAGAGCCATCACTTTTTAGGATTGGAACAACCTTCCCGTTTCCAAGGACGACTGCCAATCTCCCGTCCTCCGATTCCATGCAAAGCCCAATCCGTCTCATTTCCGCAATGACTTCGTTGCATTTCTCAGCACTATACATCGACTCCCCGTCAAACTTGGTGAATGAAACACCAAGCTGGTCGTACATTTTCACCAACTCAGTCACGGAAATATCCCTCAACTTTTTCCAAACTTTCATCCGTGCTGCATCACCTTGTTCCAGCTTCGTGAACTCCTCTCTCGCCAAGGCTGCAAATTCCGACTCTGACTCCCCGAGAGTCGATGCCTTCACATAAAGCTGATAGGTTATTCCAAGGGGGTCGGCCGCTAGCTGTCCCTCGTCAAGTCCAATCCTCTCCATTCCTGCCATGATCAATCCAAACTGGGTGCCCCAGTCGCCGAGATAGTTTATCCTGACGACGGGATGTCCAACTGATTCATGTAGTTTCGACAAGAAGTTTCCGAGGATGGTTGATTTCAGATGTCCGATGTGAAACGGCTTAGCAATGTTGGGTGAGCTGTGAATAACAACGTGAATCGTTTTTGAAAAAATACGAAAGGCCAGTGCTTGCATCTTTGGTGAGGGCAGATGTATCGTTTCAAGCTTTCATAGGGCGGCATTCTTCAAAGAGAAGAATGCTGGGTGCCAACCAAGCCGGGGGGTCTGGGGGTAGATCCCCATGATAATAATTGGGGTGTGGCAGAGTAGCTCCAGCATGGTTCAAAGTGGCAGAGCCCCTGGTTTGCGGGGTGGAGTCACCCATTCGTGTTCCAGCGGCCAAGTTTCCCACCAGGACAAACAAAAGCACATGCCAGGCAGGGTCAAGCGAGCCACTCTGGGACATTTCTCGTCAAGGGGGCACTCGCATCCCCAGCCCCCTGAAATGGTGGTCCTCGTGAAGAGTTTGAAAGACAAGAGCAATGTGATTAGTGTATAATTTTGCATCCTTAACACCTTCATAAGGAGTGAAATCTCAGCAGTTTGACCAAATTGGTGGGCAACTACCAACTTTGGTGGCACCAACCAGAAAGCTATAAACCAACGTGGGGACTGTGTTAAAAAATTCCCAAAAAAAAGTACTGCCAAATTTGGCAGGCAACAGCTTGATTGAGTCATCAGACCAACAGCTTGATGTCTTAGGAAGTACTTGCCCCACACGGATCCAAGACCAGTGAAATCCAGATCCGGAAATTTGGCCTTTTTGGATCCGGATCTAGGTGAAATTGCAAACGGGCCCACCTGGACCATTGTCTGGATGGTGAGAGAGCCAGAAAAGCATCACCCAGTAAAAATATCAAGAAAAATATGGTTTCCTTGAAACTTCCGAGAGGAAAATGGGGTTGAGTAAGGGAAGGGGACACAATTGTATGATGGCAGGGAAAGATTTTCAGAAAAAAGCTGTGCTCTTGGCCGTGCAATTATGCCCCCCCCTTTGATGCCAGCGTGCGGCACAGGGTGTGCCTTTTCTGTCAGGTAGTCGCTAACGTCAGGTATGGTGAGGTTAGATTGGGTTAGGTTGGGTCAGGTTAGGGAAATTTAGATTAGTGAAGTTCGGGTTCTCTGTGTAGTGAAATTGAAACCAAACAACCTGGACCTCACCCAACCTTATCTGTAGGAACAAAGAAACAAAGCAGGAACAAAAAAAGAAAAGAAAAAAAAAAACAAATCAGGAACAAAGAAAAAACAAATAGAAAACCGTTTGTCGATGCCAGAGATGTGCGCAATTGCACGACACAAAGAAAAGGCACACCCTGTACTGTCTGGTGGTGCAAAGGGGGACATAAATAAATTGCATAGCGCAGTGAACAGCTATTTTTGAAAATGTTTCCCTGTGAGCGTGCAATTTCATTTGCTGTTCGGCAATGTGTTGAGGGGGTGTCACCCTCCTCTCTCAAGTAGTGTACCTACCTATCTGGAGTGGAATATCCACTGTTAAGACACACGAGAAAGGGGGTGTGTTGTAGCTGTCTGCCAAATATGTAATTAAGGGACAACTCACTGAGCTGAGGGACAACTACCTAATTGCAAGGATTGGTCAGATTAGTGCCAACTGACAACATTGAACTGGGCCCAAATTGTCACAAGCAATTTTGGAAAAACCATTTTCAATGTTTTCTTCCGGTCTATTTCCAGATTTTCCATGTCTTTCGAGACTTTCGGTGACAGAAAGTAGTACCTACTAACGAGCACATTAGAGGTTGTTGGCTACAAAGATGGGGTGCAGAGTGGCAACCAAACAGGGTTCCAATGGATTGAGCTTCTGGCAGGGGATTTGGGAGACGATATCTCTAAAAGCAGATAGCTATCTGACACAAGAACAAGTTCTCAGAATACCACCGGGGATGTCAATTTTTAAGATCTTTGTCAAAAATCGTCATATGCAAGGTTTTCCCTGATTTCGATAACTATGCCTTTTCCGGAATTGCAAGGGTTTTCCGGGGTTCAAGGTCCTCTGGGGAACCCCGTAACCCTGTTGCACGAGGTATGCACAGTTAAACCAACCTGAATTCAACAACGATGGGCTGATTTGGCGCATCTGGAAAGGCATATGAAACATCGCTGAAGTGGTGATCGCAAGCAGATGCATCGGGAACAATTCCGTGCAATACTTCATCGATGAAATCGTCTGCTGCAAGGCTAAACTTCAAACAGGCATCATCCCCAATGCCAGTGGAACAGACTGACCAGGACTTGATGTGCGGTGGTGGACAGCACTTGAGCAGCGGCAGCGGCTCGCAGGATGGCGAGACACGCGGGAAAGTATTTCTCAGAGTTGACAGCTGTAAACTTAAGGATGGATCTGGTGGTTTCGTTTTCGGATACAGTTTTAACGAAGAAATGATCTTGGATTTCGTCGAGGGTGTGCAGGCCCCTTTGCACATTTCTTGTACTATCTGAAATTAACAGCAAGAAAAGAAAAGAATCATTATTTCAAGGGGGCAAACGCTGAAATCTGGCGAATGCATAAGACAGATAAAATGCTCAAATAAAGCAAAAAAGTTATCCGAAGCACCAAATTGCCATACCAAAGCATGAAGATGCTAAATTCTGAATGTTTATTTTGTTACTGTCTGTTTAGTCTAAGTTGAGCTCTGACCCCGGTTGACCTCGGATTTCTTATACCTGAGTTCGGATAGTTCTGGTCGCATGAAAGAGTCAGGACACTCCAACCGTACGAGTATTCTTTTTCATCTGCTGTATCTGCTCCAATCCGGTTTCATCTAATTGACGTGGTGAATTCCTTGCAAGCAATGCTATTCATTTCTTGTGGTTTGGGAAGTTCTTGATTTGTTGTTGTTCGAGTTGGGATGCAAACAGGGCAAGGGTCATGCCTTGTCCTCTGGACTTCGTGAAGCAGTTTTTGAGGTGATCCCTTTGAGGTTTCCTTAGACATCGAAAAGAAAACACTGCGGTTGCATTTTGGAGATGCCTAATCTTCGATCACGCAAGAAAAAGGTCAGGGCTCAACTTAGACTGGACAGACTGTACCCAGTAGTTTTATTTTACTTTTTATCTCATACCAAAATTTCATTTATTTTTAACTTCAAGATTTTTCTAATTTTAATGGTGTTTCTGAATGTAATTATTCTGAATGCCAATCATGTGCGATAGATATGTCTACACATTAATGGATGTAGGTAATTTGTAGCTTGTTTACGATTTGCAGCTTGTTTTGTGATTTTGTTAAGACCATTTGTGATGAGCGGCCTGTTTGATTCGTGGCTAATGCTTGATTTGCGGAAAGATCGGGAACTTGCAAATTCCTAAAAGATCGGGAACTTCCAAATTCCGGAACTTTCGTAACCGGTTTTCGGATTCGATATTTTGGTGCAGCATTTCAAGAACAAACAGCGCACCCAAAATACTGCAAACGATGTGCAATTAATTGGGGGAAATAATCGCTACCAACTTATACCTAGCGGTCAAACAAGAGCTATCGGCCGTATTCCCCATTGCAACTCACCCCCATGTCCAACTCAATAGAATAGCCAATTCAACAGACGGATGCATCCTTCAATGCATCAATGCAATGCCACCATGGAATTTCAGTGGCTCAGGGACTTATTGCCTCATCCAATTTTTTTCTCTTTCCATGAAGTCATGTTCGTCTCCCTTGAGCAGATTTGTGGAACAACAAAACAAAAAAGTTGAGTGTCACACTGCGCAAGCCCAAAAGCCATTAAAATTTCCAATGAAAATTTATTGACAAAAAATCCCATTTTTAGCCCTATATTCCCATTTCTGGACACCAAAGAGCGAATTCCAGGACCCTGTTTTTACAATTAATTGCTTTGGACCTTAAGGTCTCCACCTCCCAAACCACCTGCCAGGGGCTGTGCCAATGGATCCCAGCTGGGGGCGGTTGACCCCACCCACACCCCCAACTCTTCGGTGCAGCGCAACCTCATCGCGTCATGAAATACCGATCCCCAACAGTTGTTAAACCTGGTTTTGCAAGCCTTCCAAACTCTGTGCATCCGTGAATTTCATTTTCTGTGTGTTTACACTGCAAATTCTTTTCCACTAAGTTTTTCCGACCTCAAGGGATGTAAAATCTCTGGGCCTACACGGGCCAAGTAGATACACAATAAGTTTAGAAAAATGAGTTTGAAATTGGCAACTCCGAAAGGTACCCAATAGGCCTAGGTCAGAAAAATGAGTTTGAAATTGGCAAAACCGTCACGTACCTAACAAGTTAGAAAAATGACTCACAATTTTGGCAATGTGCTCCTTTATTCGCCTCATCTACCACTGGTGGCCAATCAACCTCTTCTTTGGGATGCTTCGGAATGGCTAATTCTGAAAAGTTTCAACAAAAGGTGTAAATGTACTTAGGTAGGTACCTACGCGATAGAAAAAGGGATATACAGCTGCAGAAATGCATCTGGAAAACAGGTGCTTGTAGAGATCAGCCAATATTAACTGCCAAATCCCGTCAAGCCACAGCTGAAATTTATTTCTGAATTGATGTCACCATTGCAATGGCAGTGAGAAGATGACAAGTAGGTACCAAGTGAAAGGCATGGCTCAACTTACTTTTGACCAAGCCATGGTGCCTCTGATGGGAGAGATTGCGGCACGATCATAGGTACTTCAGGTAGAACTTAGGTGTTGGATGGAAATTTACTCGTATGTCATGACTCCCATTAATTGTGCTGATTTCTGCATCATCCAAGTTTTGACCTGCAGCTTAACGTCCTAACAATTTATATCACTAGGCCCCCTGGCCCACTGTTGTTGTGACTGAAGGAAGGACTTCAAATTGGTGGTGGCATGAAAGCCCATGGTTACAAAGACACCAGGATGTAGAAGTTTAGAAAGAGGATTGGGAAATTAGGCCATCCCCTGTGCACTCACAATAACGACCCCACAGAACTTGCCAGTAACCTCCAGACCAAGACCATTAAATTCAAGAAGAAACAAAAGTAAAGTCCAGACCAGTGGGATGTGTACAAGTTATACGTAGATGGGTAGATCTTACATTCCATTTGCTGGCAAAAATTCGACGATTGGTAGCTTTTTACACAAGTTCACAGTCAGCAGTGAACAATGGCAAAATTGTCAAATGCGCCAGATTGATTTTTCGGACAAAGGTGATGTGATTTTGCATTGGTGTGACTGCCCTGAGTCCGATGTGCCTTACAGGCAGGGCTGCAAAAAGTCGGGAGCACGGGAGCATTGCTCCTGGGACGGTTGTGGGCTGGCCGGGATCCAAATGGGCTGGGGAGAAAAAAAGCTCTTCGACCACAATTATGACCTTACAGGCAGGGCTGCAAAAAGTTGGGAGCACGGGAGCATTGCTCTCCGAGACTCTTGTGAGCCGACCGGGATAGAAATGGGCTGGGGAGAAAAAAAAGCTCTTCGACCACAATTATGACCCGACAGGGAGGGCTGCAAAAAGTCGGGACCACGGGAGCATTGTCTCCGAGACGGTTGTGGGCCGACCAGGATCGAAATGGACTGGGGAGAAAAAAAAAAGCTCTTCGACAACAATTATTATGACCTTACAGGCAGGGCTGCAAAAAGTCGGGACCACGGGAGCATTGCCTCCGAGACGGTTGTGGGCCGACCAGGATCGAAATGGGCTGGGGAGAAAAAAAAGCTCTTCGACAACAATTTTTTGACCTTACAGGCAGGGCTGCAAAAAGTCGGGACCACGGGAGCATTGCCTCCGAGACGGTTGTGGGCCGACCAGGATCGAAATGGGCTGGGGAGAAAAAAAAGCTCTTCGACCGCAATTATGATCTTACAGGCAGGGCTGCAAAAAGTCGGGACCACTGCCTCCGAGACGGTTGTGGGCCGACCAGGATCGAAATGGGCTGGGGAGAAAAAAAGCTCTTCGACAACAATTATTATGACCTTACAGGCAGGGCTGCAAAAAGTCGGGACCACGGGAGCATTGCCTCTGAGACGGTTGTGGGCCGACCAGGATCAAAATGGGCTGGGGAGAAAAAAAAGCTCTTCGACCACAATTATGACCTTACAGGCAGGGCTGCAAAAAGTCGGGACCACGGGAGCATTGCCTCCGAGACGGTTGTGGGCCGACCAGGATCGAAATGGGCTGGGGAGAAAAAAAAGCTATTCGACCACAATTATGACCTTAGAGGCAGGGCTGCAAAAAGTCGGGACCACGGGAGCATTGCCTCCGAGACGGTTGTGGGCCGACCAGGATCGAAATGAGCTGGCGAGAAAAAAAAGCTCTTCGACAACAATTATTATGACCTTACAGGCAGGGCTGCAAAAAGTCGGGACCACGGGAGCATTGCCTCCGAGACGGTTGTGGGCCGACCAGGATCGGAATGGGCTGGGGAGAAAAAAAAGCTCTTCGACAACAATTATTACGACCTTACAGGCAGGGCTGCAAAAAGTCGGGACCACGGGAGCATTGCCTCCGAGACGGTTGTGGGCCGACCAGGATCGAAATGGGCTGGGGAGAAAAAAAAAGCTCTTCGACAACAATTATTATGACCTTACAGGCAGGGCTGCAAAAAGTCGGGACCACGGGAGCATTGCCTCCGAGACGGTTGTGGGCCGACCAGGATCGAAATGGGCTGGGGAGCAAAAAAGCTCTTCGACAACAATTATTATGACCTTACAGGCAGGGCTGCAAAAAGTCGGGACCACGGGAGCATTGCCTCCGAGACGGTTGTGGGCCGACCAGGATCGAAATGGGCTGGGGAGAAAAAAAGCTCTTCGACAACAATTATTATGACCTTACAGGCAGGGCTGCAAAAAGTCGGGACCACGGGAGCATTGCCTCCGAGACGGTTGTGGGCCGACCAGGATCGAAATGGGCTGGTGAGCAAAAAAAGCTCTTCGACCACAATTTGACCAGGACCTTATTCAAACTCTTTCCCTAAAGTTAGGGTTACCCTAAGACGCCCCAAACAATTTTTTCTTATTAAAACTCATCTCCCTGGCTTACGGAATTCTTAGGTGACCCTAGTGCTTAGGGAGCTGCTAGTCCAGACTATGTCATTTTGCTGCCATTTCTTAGGGATGGTAAGCGACCATCAGCTAAGAATGGCCCAAGGCTTTTTTGTTGCCTTGTCTCTTGCTCCTCAATGCTTTAAATGCATTATGTATTTGTGTTTTTATTTCATAAGTGCAGGATATTTCAAATTGGCGGCCATGTTGGTTCATTTCTGCCAAATTTGAGTGTTGTCAAAACCTTTGAGCAAGGCTAGCTTTAGGATGGCCTAAACTTAGGGACATGGAAGTGGAAGAGTTTGAATATGCCCTAAAGCACACCTAAGGTCTCCCTAAAAAACTCACAGTTGTCTCACCTATCTCTTAGGAAACCCTACTTAAGGAAAGACTTTTTGCAGCCCTGCTTTCAGGGAGCCTTGGGCGAAAATGTTCTTTTTTAGCCCTGCTTACAGGGGAAGCCTTGGGCCAAAAGGTGGTTTTTTAAGTGTCCACTATGCTGATTTGGAAGAAATTCCCTGAGATTCCCAGGTTTTCCATTGTGGATTTGTCAGTTTTTCAAATGGGTCTTGGTCTAGGTCAAGCCAGAGGGGGGTTGTGGGGGCTCTGCCCCCAGTAGCACAGGCATATTGTTTTGTTACATTTTCTTTAGGTAGGCCCTAGGTACCAATGCACCTTTACCAAACATTTAAAGAATCGGAACAAAAATTTGTTCTTTCACAACTAACCTGATTATGAAAATAGGCCCCACATAGATAAAAGCTGACTTAGGATATCTGAGGTGACTTAAGCACCAAGTGACGCTCAAGATAATCCTGGTGCACCAGCACGACCAAGGCACTGAATTATGCCAAACTACCTAAATTATTTTTTTTTTTAAAAAAAAAATACAAAAGTACAGTTATTATCAAGATTTAAGGCACAAAAATCAGTCAACTTCCAAGAGATTCATCGAGTGATCCAAAAATTCAGGTAAATCCAGTCTATCCAAAAATTCAGGTAAATCCAGTCTATCCAAAAATTCAGGTAAATTCAGTCTTATTCAGAATAAAGGTAAGCTTACAAAAAATTCTGAGTTGGGAAGGACCATTCAGAAAAATGCATCAAATAAACTTCACACCAACAAATCCCATGGAAAAAGAAGAGGCCAACAATCAAAGCCAGACTCCATTAAATAGCTGTTATTTGTCCACTTTGGCGTCAAACAATGATTCGTTTTAAGGTACCTACCTGGGAACTTGGGTGATTTTTTAGAAAAATGCCCTGCAAATTTGTGATTTTATGGCCATTTCAAAAAAGCATTAAGAAGAGGCAAGGCAGTCGATTTGACAGGTGTGAAAAGATGGTAAACAAGAAGTTTCTCCACACCAAAGTTTTGAAACACAAGTACGGCACCCAAATGAATAAATTTTGCTACACATTTGACCCATATTCTTCACAGTTGTCACAAGAACATGAGTTTGGTGCTCCCGTGCTTTGGTGTGGTGAAACAAGTGTTTTCCCAATTATTTGCACCAGGCAAATTGAGTCCCATGCACCTGGATATCTTACACCCATATCCCTCATGTTTTTAAAATTGTCATGGAATGCGAATTCTGCATCGGAAAACCCTCAAATTCACCAAAACACCTCAAAACGAATCATAGTTTGATGCCAAAGTGGAAAAATTCATTTCAAATGCAAATATCGGTGCAATGCTCATTATATATTGGGCGCCCCTTGTGAAAATCAATAGGTACTTAATCATTGATTGGTTCGAATTCGTATGATTAACTTTTGAAGGACCTACTTTACTTTTACCATGCAAATTATGTACCTACCTACCCATGCAAAACAAAGTTCCATTTCTTGGAACGGGAAAAATTTGATTTTTTGTGCTTGACAATGTTTTTGACATTGTGGTCAAAAAACATTTAACCACAATGTCACCAAACATTGTGGTCCAACATTTGGAACTGCAACCTGAAAATGCTTGTTGAAAGTCATGCTTGTTGAAAGTCCACATCTCTGGAGCTCCTTGACCGATTTTGTGAAATTTTGCACAGGCAATCATATGAGATTGCAGCACAGACTTCTCACACAAAATTTGGTTCAATTAGGTCCATCTCACCAGCAGGCAGTTTTCACTTGGTCAGGCAATCCCATAGGGGGGTGTAGGGGGGTTGCCTCCCCCTGGCCTAAGGCCAGCCATACCCCCCCTGGCCAAAGGCCAGGGCCCACCCCTGGTCTGAGCCCGGGGACCCTTGCTAGGTTCCCTTTGGCCAAAGGCTAGAAGGGACCTTCCAAGAAAAACCACCTCCATGATCAATTTCAGGAGCATTCCCATACGGGGGGAGGGGTTGGGGGGTCCCCCTGGCCGAAGGAAGGCCAGCCCCCCGGATACCCGAAGCCCAGGGCCCCCCTGGCCTTCGAGCATCCGGGGGGCCCTGGCCTTCATTTCATGAATTTTACACCAAATTCATTCTCAGTTTTTTGAGCCAAAGGGTGCCCACCATTCTGGAAAACCTGGAATTGTCAGAAATTTTTTTCTTTCTGGAAAAGTGAGGGAATTTCCACAAAATGGGAAAAGTCAGGGTATTTCCCAATTGAACAAGCAGAACTCAAAAGGATAAGAAAGGGACTGCGACTATCTCCGGCATCATTTTGGCCTCAAGAACACAAATTCAGCACCGAAAATGAAGCCTAAATTTCAAAATTCTTCGGCTTCTGGGGGCTCCGCCTCCCAGACCCTCCGCCAGGGGCTCTGCCCCTTGGAACCCTGCTGGGGCTCCACCCCAGACCCCGATTACTGGGGGGCCCCGCCCCCCAGACACCCCCTCGGTGAAATGTCTTATCCCCCTAAGACCCTTGCCTTTGGAAATGACTGCACTAGGTACACATTAGATTTCCTTTTTTCAACAAGTAGGCAACATGCAGAACTGCATTGCAAAAAATGACTAGAACAATAATAAAAATGTCTTTGTCTTCCATTGTAACTCAAAAAGCAAGCCACATGTATACAAAAACCGGTAAGGCTGAAAGGTAACAAAAGTATACTTGGCATACCTAGTGTTTGGAGTTCAGTTGGTTCATCATGTAAATTTTCAGGTCTGTGGTTCAAAAATTTGCCAGGTTTTAGGGGTTTTATTGAATCTAGATAATTTTAAAAGCAAAAAGAGTTTGGGTGTAGAAAAGTTTTAAAGCAAAAAAAAAAGTAATCCGATAGATTGTGCCGAAACCAAAATGATTGTGCCGAAATCGGTGCTAAAAAGTGATGTGACAGATGGTGATATTGCCTAATGGAAGTATTTGCAGCAGCAAGTATGGCCCACCAAAATGACCACAAAAGGACAAACCTTTTGATGGTTTAGTAGGTAGGTACCTAGCTTCCAGGCTTTTTCGAAGCAAAACGAAAAAAAAAAAAAAATGCAGAATCAATAAACAAGTTCTTCAAAAACATGAAAATGCACCAGGGTGTAGGTACCTATGGTCAAAACTTCCAAAATGATGGCCAAAACATAGTGGGCCTTGTCTGACAATGGCAAAGTTACTGTAGGATAGTCAGGGCTGTAGCAGGTATGTATGTACCTACCTACCTATCCAACAGAAAATGCACTTTTTGTCCCCATTTTGAAGGCATGCTCACAGAAATCTTTGCCTAACCACACACCAACAATAATTTTGACCAAGTGGATACCTATGTAAAACGAAGAAAAAAAGCAGGAAAAAACCTTGCTAGGATACACAAAGAAAAGAAGCATTAAAAAACTGAGGCAGTAGTCTAAATACTAAAGCCCTAAGGGAATACAGCACCAGCTAGTCATTACTTCAATATTTTAGGCCTACCAGATTCAATGCAGGCATTGCCAATGGAGGTTTGGTAGCCTCTCCGGGGAAGG